>NCSK02000099.1:0-110634 GCA_002276475.2 Chlorociboria aeruginascens
GGGACGGGGGAGTTGTCTTAATTGACTGATGATTAGGGCGGGTGTCGATTTCCTCGGGCGGAGTTCAGGTTGCCCGTTGTCCTTGGGACTTACATCACGTGCGCAACATTATTTATAGTGAATCCTCTTGAGTCAGAGTGAGATCCCTGAGTGCAATAGGTATACTCTTATGCTGATATACTACTACTAGCAACTACCCAAGGCAGATAGCACCTGCATGCCGCGGAGTCGTTTAGTCAAGCTTATAAATCACGTGAGAATACACGTACGCGCCAATTCCTCCTCAATCCAGCATGCACCGCGCATCCAGATCCAAAATAGAATATTCGAGTAAGCCGACGTTACAGAATTGTGCACGGCTATGTGCCGGCATCGAGGATTCTCGGGGCTGAGGCAAGGACGTGATTCCTTCCGGGGGAGATTTTGGGCACAGTCCCGTGCGCGCGGGGAGATGGTTCTGACCATTACTCAGTCTGACTTCCCCATCATCGTCAGTCAAATAAAGGAATCGAGTTTGGGTGCCAGGAGAATTCCCAGCGGGTAGCATACTCGGTGAGGTCGACGGGAAAGGGTGCAGTTCAGCAGTTGCGTGAGGGTGATGTGTCTGATTTGCTGATTGGAAGAGCGCAGTTCCACACTTTATTAAGCCACGACGGTAGGCAGGAGTATGACATATCGGCCACTCCGAAGGCAATTCTCAAATGTAATATGGCCCTCTTTTTCATTGCTTTGGTATACATAAAAAAAAAATTCTATCTTCCTCGCCCATCTGCCTGCCGCATTGTTCAATGGATCCCGAAACCTACCAAACCCCAACCCGATATAATCGCTACACCATGTCATAGAACGATGATGGAGACTTTTATCAGACAGTCACAAGAAAGCAAAAGAAGAATCCCCACGTATTGATGGGAAAGAGACTGAAACCTGAGATCTCGAGCGTGAAATAAATTAAGAAAGCCATTACAAGGTAAGAAGCAGAAAAGACATAAGAAGAAGTCTAAGGAGTTACATCCAACATGAACCAACAAGGCAAGCAAAAGAAAAAAAAAAGAAGTCCAAACTTCTCATCATACATCATACATCATACATCCTACATCCTACATCCTACATCCTGCATCCTAGATTCATACGTCGCTCATGAAACAACGTCGTCCATCAGCTGTACGACCAGATTACAATTGTTCAGTGCGAGAATGGTGAGCAGAGGGGGTCGACGCTGTGTATTTGTTGATAAACAGCTTGGTGTTCATGACTTCGCCTGGGGAGTCCAAGACGGATTCGTTCGTCAGAAGAGTATTCAGACGACCAACGCTGGGTGGTAGGTGAGTGGGTCCCATTCGCTTCCTGGGTGACGTTGTCTGGATTGACAACTGATTCTTGATATGATGGCGGAGGTACAGTATCATCGGTCTGCTCTCCTTCCAGAACCAGATGGTTATCGTAGGTTGGTATTTCGTCATCATATCTTGGAGTGAGGTGGTAATACGATCCGGATTCGTGGTCAAGATAGTCTTCGTCTACGGTCTGAGGTTCGGCAGTTCCAGTCTGGCCAGTAATCGTGGTTTCATTATGAGAATACGAATTTGCTTCGAGGCTTTGGGCAACGTGGTTTGGTGCATTGAGCCTTCGGTTACCGGTAGCTACGGAGGGGCCCCGAGGAGGATTAGCAGGATGACGAGGTCTGTGGGCGTGGACTGAGAAAGTAGAATGACGAGACGACGCTGGGGTTTCGCCTTGTGCGCCATAGCTAAAACATGTTCAGTGCAAAGTCACTTGAAAAGTTCCGACTTCAGTAACTCACCTGGACGCGGATCCATCTCGTGCCTCGACTGACGCTGAATGAATAGCTGGCATAGTGAATGATGAGGGGAGTTCGACAAGGAATGAGAAACGAATTGGACGTAGAAAGAGTGGATTTTATATTGCTGGGCTTGAAACAGTGAAAATGTCTTGTGGTGCGAATTAGAATTACTGATACAGTCGAGATGACGAATGACGGACGGGATGAAAGGTCAGAAGAAATACTCGCTTGAATCTTGAATGCGTGGGAGAATCAGAATCTGGAGCTTGACGGTGACAGCTACTGATTTTATACTTTCGAGTTCATTCATGGTGGTACTGTACATCTTGACCAGCACACATCTGAAACGGATCCCAAATTATCAACAAGGCAAACAATACTAGACGAATTTAAAAATGGTCCTTGCATAGCGAGAGACGGAAGACTGACACAGAGAGGCTGCTCGCCTCCTCGGCCTGAGGCTCAGCAGAGCTTCATACTAACTTAAAACAACAGAACTACCTCCGCAACGAGGATGAAGACCAAGCGCGTATCTGCAGTAATCGCCGACCCTCGATCCATCCGGGATGAAGACAGGGAGGTACTCGAGCTTGCTCTGACCTCCATGGTCGTGATTCTCCTGCCCAAAATAGGTTGGGGGAGATGTCTATCGGATAGAATGGGAAATAGACGCGTACAAGTTGAAGGGCAAGCTGGCTGTGCCGGTCCTTGGCATGGTATGGTGGTGGGATATCGACCACCTTTCAAGGAATGATTGCTCATCGACCACCACAGCGTCTAGATATCGCTTATGCAGTGTTTTGATTGATGAATAGCCGTGCACTATTGGAATTCGGGCGCGGCTCTCGCAAGTAACCCGTACGTTTCATCGGCTAATTTAGAGATGGCTTGATGAGTGGGTAGCAAACTGAGATGCGAAAAGGAGAGCCAGGGGCCCCTGACTCTTCCTGTGTTCCTGGAGGTCCTGGAGTAATGCCGGTGTGGAGGAAGGAGGGCAAAACCAGCCCACCAGACCAGGGGGCTCTCCATGAAACGAAGCTGCAGAAGAACGCACAGAACGATTGCGGAATTCTGGGCATCGTAGCATTTAGAGGTGGTCTAAGATTAGCCAAGAGGCTTGTGTCGGACCACTCACCATGGCGAACTCGTAAACAATACTGTAGGTGTGGGGGGGCGTATGTGGGCGCATGTAGGGTTAAGGAAATAGATAGAGGGGAGAGAGTGTGGTGTTGGATGGAGTGGGCGTGGGCGTGGGAGTGGAGCGATGGTGGTGGTGAAGTTGATGGCGATGGTGATGTTGGGATGATGATGGCTGACTTGACGTTGGGGGAATAAACCTATAGGGCGGAGGGCGTACGGTGCCCCGTTATTTTCGCTTCCGTCTAAGCTGCCGAGCCCCTATATTACTAAGTATCAATTCTTCCTCCACCACTCCACCTCTCCACCACTCCACCATTCTTCTCCCCCCTGACATTGATCTTCACCTACATTCCTCCCTGGTCCTCCCAGATCGTCCTTCTTGCCATTCCTTCCACCCTTTAGCCCCCGTATCCACCCGCTTTTCGGGGCCGTCAAACAACATGGCCGTGACGACAGAGACGGGGTGGTCGGTCTTCAGATGCACATGGTGCACGCTTGGTTATGCATGTGAGAAATGTAAGATGCCGATCCTGTACGTAGCCGCGCACTGAAGGATAGCAGAGAAGACGCTCAGCTCTGTGGGAATAAAATTACATCAACGCTGTGAGCACAAGCAACGTGTCTGGGCCAAGGCGCGAGGCCGTCATTTGAGATGCACGATGAATCCTACGGTCCTCGAATTTTCCCGAGGGCCTGCTTCGTAACTCTGCAACGCGGGATGGACAAGTCGTATACTTATTCCCCAAGGACTCGCCAACCCTGCCAATCCAGGTCCCTGGAGAACAACACGGTACTTCCAGATAGCGTGTACCTTACCATTGCAGCCCCGGCATTTCTACCGTTTGGCGCTTGCCAATATCCTGCTTAACCTTACCTTGCCTTCGGCAGCGGAGTCTCTACTCTGTCCTAAATAGAATGTGATGGAGATTGTATACCACATTTCGAAGGGCGTTGCGGTGAAGAAAATGACGGTATGCAGCACTGAGACACATCAAACTCGGAGGTACAAGTGTACAGAGATGATACCCTCCAGGCTGGTTGATGGCTGAGATCCCGTCCAGTGTCCTGTTCACGTTACCAAGATTTCCGCGTTTGGGGGAAGCAGTGGTACCGACGCGACCATCCTATTGGCGGCGCTGTACGCTCTTCTCAGGGGCAAATTGTCATGGTAACGTCCTTCCTAAATTGGTTGGCGACAAGCTGGAATCAAAGAGGATGGTACGATTGCGTGTTCATACCACCTGTTAAGATACCAGATTCTACCTCGTACGGTAATCGACCCTGCCACTGTTCGAGGTTGTGGCTTTAACAATGATATGTGTAAGAAGCTAGATCATCTATATTTGTCTCCCTCGGGAAACTATCATGTTTCATGCTTTGAAATAGTTAAGAAAAGCGCGGTGTAGCAGCGCCCTCCACCCCAACCCCCCCAGCCCTTTGCCCCATGAGTTTTTCGACATGGCGATGTCGTGCCTTCATATCGAGCTGGCCTCCGATCAAATAATGTATCGGGGAAAAGTGTTCACGTTGTGCTGATGATTATGTGCAATACCACGCAGCATGCAGGAAAGAACATGCATAGAAGTTTCCATGCGTTATCTATGCTCGTACAAGATCTAGTGGTCAATGGCATCTAGTAATTATTGTTTCCTGAGAAAATTCTTCCCCATGTCATCCAATCAAACGACTTGTATCATTTTTGGGTAATATTTTTGCTGCCGTGTCACTGCCCTCATTATTACATCGTGTAGTGGTCTTATCATTCGTTAGGAAGGCTTTCTCCATGGCAGATGCTGTGCAGCGCCACCCAGCCTGGATTCAGCGACATTTTTTATTACGATGCTGCCGGCGCACCATATTAATCGAGTCGAGCAAGTTGATCGGAATTTTTAATGAGCCCGAATCACGTTCCAACGGCTCTTCAACAATTTATTTTAAAAGCCTCAACGCTTACCGGCGCGAGGTCGTGGAGCGAACGTGAACGGAGTATGCCATGAAACTGATTCTTTGCTATCCAATGAATGAATCTATCAAAATCCAAACTCAAACAACGTGCGAGCTGTCTCATCCTAATTACTCCTTTGTCTTACACCGACTTTTGATTCATCAATGGAATCCATTATCGTCGTCAACAATTCCTTCATCCGAGTAATACTATTCCTTGGAGATTTTTCCGAGGAGACTGTTCCATATCCACAAGTGATGAGTTCGTATCTCTTATTATCAGAAAGCCAGGCCTGAAGCATTATCCCCTTACAAGACTTATCGAGAGCCTTTGTATGATCACCGAGAACTCTGGATTTTCTCAGTGGTTGTCCAGTGAGTTCTTAGGGTTATGGAAAGTGTACCCATCAAATGAACCCGCCACGGCATATGTAGAACAGAACGAAACAGTACTCATGTCGAAGAAGATCTAGTATAATAGAGCGTTTGCTAGAAAGTTAGCTTATGCCCTCGGGGAGAAAAGAAGACGCATGACAATTACCGAAATAGTGTGTGTATAATCATTCATAGAGAAGTCCCACGAAGACGGTAATCTTTCATCTCCTAAGCTTATGATGAAGACACGTTGTAAAATTGGCAAAGACTGACCTGAGGAGGAAGTGAATTACGGTATTGTGAAGGACGTGTTCCCATTCAGAAGGAAAGGTGAATGCTCCCATATATGCACCGAGAAAGGAGTAATTGAGAATGAGGCTCTCCTACCATGTCTGAATGGCCCATGCAAGAATCACTTTGAGAGGGAAAAATTTTTTCGTTCCTAGATCTTATCACCTGTGAAGTGTAAGACGCTTTCCGGATTCCTGGCAAGGCGTAACCTGGACGATATCATCACCACCATCTTATCATGTACCTGCATGCGGCAGACCGGGCAGTGTTGAGGGACTAGGCGACGTTGGGAAACGTAAGCAGGCTACTTTCTAGACTCAGACGTTTTTTCAAAATTTTCAAATCAATCTGCAAGCTCACACACAGCTCAAGGGTCTAAAAGTAATAAATGCAGCATGCAGCATGCAGCGGGGTTGTTGACACGCTGGTGTAACAAGCTGCAACCAGGGATTTGGCATTATTTATAATCCCAAGAAAAATAATACTCGCGTTTTATATTGCGAATTTAAAATATTGTATATCGCTAGCAATTAGGACACCTCCTTATCAGAACCCCCAATTTAGGCGCTAAACCTGGGGGGGGAAAGGGTATTTGAAATAAAATTATTTATAATTATAATAATGCTTAAAGGAGCTAGTTAAATCTCAAATAATTTATACAGAGTTATCTACGGTGTTCATTATTAAGCGCTATATGGAAAGAAAAGAAAAGAAAAGAAGAAAAAAATATCCCCAATAGGTAAAACATTATACATGGCCGTTTTTGCAATCCCTATAGCAAACAACCCCTGGGCACAGCAAAGCACGTGGAATATTACTGTTCACCAGGTTCGTGGTTCCCATTGAAACAGGCGCATAATGAAACCACAGTAAGAAAATCTTACCACACTTCATTCACACTCGCAAGAAAGGACTCGATTTGGATGCTGGTCATACTATCAACATTGATACCAAGATCTCTTTCTACTGTGTTACTTGCCGAATGTGCGGGCACAAGCACCATGTGGACCGACCGTATCCAAACCTACGGGTTGAGGTATGTCTGATGGATCTCGAGTCATCGATTACTATTATTCATTCTACGGTTCAAGCTCAAGCTCAAGCTCAAGCGCAAGCGCAACCTCCCAACCCCCACCCCATCCTCGCACCCCACCCACTTCTTCGACGTTGCCATATACATTACCGCCCGACCCGCCTACACGGGGTACAGTACATCCCATCCCGGCACCTCTATTTCCAGCTTTCCTTCTCGAATGTGTGCTCGATTTGAAGATCGGCCATGGTGTGTGCAGCTACCGAGTAGCAGAGCCGCCCAGCCCCAATCTCCACCCAGCCAAGGCCCAATAGAGAGGCACGGAGAAGGCCAGAAAGATCGAAGAAGCCCCAAAGGAAGCTTACGACGAGTGAGTGATGATCATGGAAGGATGCACCTAAATTGTACCATACATCATCCAGGAGCCAGGGCTTACCTACTGCACCTTTAGCCGGCCCGCTCCCCATAAATCGGCAGACCCGTGGTGCTGCTTACCCCCGACACCCGCCAACCCCCACGGTGGGCTGGGACCTGGTGGACCATGGACATATACGTAACCAAGTATAGCTGGGGGTTTGAGGTATCCCGAGTCAGCTAGGCATGGATGATCTCCCAATGCGTAGAAGATTTCCACCCAGGGCGAAGCAAGGAAGGACCGAAAGGGTCAGAGAAGCAGCTTATATCTTGCATCAAAAGTTTATTTTCGATCTCGCAGCCTCACTTGGCCCTCAACAGATCATTGATTTGTGAGGGCGAGCTGCTTGAGTGAAGCCTAGGTGTGTATAATTGATACAGATACTGTCCCAATTTCTCATGAAGCATCACCGTCTAATAGTAAGTCTCGCACACCCCCCCCCCCCCCCCCATCCTACACTCAGATCTTACTCGGAATCCACTGCGGTGGCTTCTTCGCGGCAAAAGCATCAAGGCCAATCCGAAGATTGGCACCGTCTGCAAGCGCTCGGTCATACCTCTCAGAGGTGATCTGCGCCGCTCTCTCCACACTCGCAGTCTCCCACGCTTCTCGAAGCCCATGTCTTGTCACGATAATAGCATCAGGCGATAGCCCAGCAATCTTCTTGGCCATGTCCACACTCTCTTTGACCACTGATTCGGGAGTCTGTGAGATCCTGTTAACCAGATGGAAATCTAAGGCTTCTTTGGCAGAGAGTTTCCGGCCCGTCATGGCGATTTCTGACCCGATTTGCAGCCCACAATTCCTCACAATCCGCGGGAGACCACCTGCACCAGCATACAAGCCCACACTAGCTTCCGGTAGCCCAAAAGTTGCCTTGGGAGAAGCGACAACCATATCACTGAACACATTAATATCGGTCACGTGATTAACATCACAATCGGATACTCACCAATTTAAACAGATCTCAAACCCACCACCCAAAGCAAAGCCATTCACCGCAGCGATGATAGGTTTCTTTCCTACCCTCCTACTAATTCCACAGAATCCAGACGTGGGATGTCTCCTCGCTGACGCGGGAGGTGGTGAGATCTTGAATTTCGCTTGCTCGATGAGATCTTGACCGGCGCAGAATGCTTTGCTGCCAGCACCGGTGATGATGGCTACACGGAGAGAGGCTTCTTGATCAAACCAGGTGAATATCTCGTCAGCTTCCCAGTGAGCTAGACTAGGGATGGAGTTCATTCCCTTTTCCCGATTGATGGTTACGAGGAGGATGTATTGGGCTGGATAGGAGAGGAGGAATGAGGATGTAGAGGGAGGTGTGGTTTGGAGATCAGATGCCATTTCGAAGAATGAATATATTTGGGATACATATGATTGACCGGACCTGACCTCATTTATACTTCGTAGAAATATAAAATCTGATGGTTGAAGGTCTTTCAGGGGTGTCCCTGTCGCTGAGCCGAGGCTACCTCCAACTGCCGACATCACGTGAATCCCATCTCAATATGAACCTCCTTTTCTCTTCATCTATATTCAAACACGAAAGTATATAAAACCACACGAGTCTCCTACAACAATATCAAGAGGCAAGAGCTCTGGAGTGGAAACGGCCTCATTTTTAGCTAGATTACTTCCCTCATCAGGACTAGAATTCTATGTGAACGACACACCCATCCAACTCGTAATATATCTCCCCATCTAAGTGTCCTCTCATGATCTCCTCACTGACTATCTCCCAGGAAATCCATTATTTAAATATCTCCACTATATCCCCTCACAGGAGCCCACAATGACTCCACCTATCCCACCCACATCAACACCACCCCCGCCCTCCAAATACGTGCTGATTTCAATCCCGGCCCCTTATGTCCTCCTAGTGACCATAAATCTCCCGCGTCAAATGAATTCTCTACCAGTAGAAGCGTGCTGGGAAATGGATTTGATTTGGAGATGGTTTGACGAGGAGCCGGAATTGTATGGCCCCCCTAATTTCTTTTTACCCTGAAGAGCATGTAGAATTAGGTTTATTTCCAGGTCAGAGTAATATATAACTATAACAATGACTAATTCTATACCAGACGAGTTGGGATCCTCACCGGTGCAGGAAATCAAGCGTTCTCCGCCGGTATGGATCTGAAAGGTACCTTCTCCATGTTCATTCCTCGCTACTATTTTCCATATAAAAGATATGTTTATTTATTTTTATTCTTATAAAGAAACAACATTGACACTCCCCCTCTCCCCCTAGAACGCGGTTCTAACTCCTCCTCCCCCAAAATCCCCTACCCGTCCACCGGCTTCGGCGGACTCACGCGGCGCCTCGGAAAGAAACCCATCATCGCGGCCGTGAACGGGCACGCACACGGCGGCGGGTTCGAGCTCGCGCTGAACAGCGATCTCGTGGTGGCGTCCCACAACGCCACGTTCCGGCTGCCAGACGTGCTGCGCGGCACCGCGGCGCTGATGGGCGCCTTTCCGCGGATCTGTAGGACGTTTGGTTTGCAGCGGGCGAACCTGCTGGCGCTGACGGCGTATACGCTGCGGGCTGAAGAGGCCAGGGAGTGGGGCTTGGTTATGTTCGTGGTGCCGCTGGAGGAGCTGGTGGCGAAGGCGGTGGAGGTTGCAAAGGGCATTGCGAGTATGAGTCCTGATAGCGTGGTTGTAAGTCGAAGTGGAGTGAGGGAGGCGTGGGAGACGGCGAGTGTAGAGCGGGCAACGCAGTTGACGCATGATCGGTTTGGGGAGAAGTTGATGGGTGGGGAGAATGTGAAGGAGGGATTGATGGCCTTTGCGGAGAAGAGGGAACCCAAGTGGATTGCTTCGAAGTTGTGATTTGTAAGCCTTTATATTTGACGAAGTATAAAAGAGACCGAGACGATGGGATGAAATCCCATTATGCATGCACTCATTTATTTGGCCTTCATAACACTATCTATCCCTCATTCCAATCCCCAAACACCTCTTCAAAAGCCCTCAAATTAACCCCCTCATCAAAAACGGCAAAAACCACCTCCTCAATCCCTAACAATGCACTCCCTCTCCTCCGATCCCCTTCCATGACCCTTCTGAAGATGCCCGCCACCTCCCCCGGTGGATTGCCATATGCACCACAGCCCCACGCACCCAGTACCAACTTCCGAATCCCCTTAGCTCTCGCAATCTGAAACACCAATCTGATCGTCCTCACCATGACCTCCCTCTCTTCCGCATCAGCATACACCCACGATTCCCCGCCCACGCCCAAGCCACCCATCTCGCTCTTCACAACCTCTGGCCGCTTCAGCGCCGCGACAGAAATCACATCCACGCACCAGCGCTCTTGCCGCTTCAACTCCCGATTGCCCGAGTCTCGAAACACCAGGATGTCCGGCGAGTAGATGCCCGCGAGCTCGGGCACGCGGTACCATTCCTCCTTCAGAGAGGGCAGGAGCGTGCTTCGCAGACACAGCGATTCTTCCTGGGCCATGGCACCACGCAACACACCGCCTCCGGGAGTCAAGGCCGATGCCATATTCAGGACTGCGACTCTCGCATTTCTCAGGCCGGAAAGCAGGCCGTTGGCGGCGTCTAGGGTGTCGGACTTCAGGACTCGTACGAGCGGTTTGGGCGTTGGTGTGGGAGACGGGGTGCTTGGGGGACCGGGCTCCAGAGAGGGCGAATAGGTGATTAGCTCTGAGGAGTCAGTAGCTTGGAGAGCGAGCGGTGAAGATGAGAGGATATATGGTATCACATTGTTGATTGTTTCTTTGGCAAATTTTGCGCGTTGGGGCTTGCTCATCGCGGGTGGTGGTTTGCCGGACGAGGCTATTGTGTGAGATGTTGGATGATGTGGCTTTTATTTGGGGCAAAAATATAATGAACAGGTAGAAATTTAAGTATCTGGGAGCTGATTTGTTTTTAAATGGTGATGAGCAAAAGAGTTTGGAATTGTGGTGAATTATGCTCTCTAGTCTACGTAGGTAGGTAGCCGCAAATTAATAAGAACTGAATCAGGCAACAAGTCATCACCAATACCTTGCCGTCTTTCATATCTCATAAACAGTATTCTCATACATACCTTTGTAGCCATATCTGCAGTATTTGTTTGCGGGTTTGTAACAAATTCTAAGCATCACTGTCACAACGACAATTCTGCTATTTATATTACAACTCTGATGATTGTAGTCCATGAATGACCAGAACGTTATCAACAAGTTAAAATCATTCGACTTGTCTCAATCTCCTCCAGAACTCACATCTGGTACTCTGATTATATGGAATATACTCCATCTCACTTCCATCCCCCGTCACCTGAAATCTCAATCTCTTCCCTCTATCACCTCCACTCTTAAAGGCCTGCCAATGCGGAGCCTGCGCAACCTTCCAACGATTCGGAGTTAGATCCCTAACGAAAGAAATCCAGTAGCTCATCACGATAGGAATAATCTCTGCATTGTAAGTGGCATAACTGGAAGTTGTTGGATCGTCATTCACATTTCCTAACCCAAAAATGGCTGGGTTTTCGAAGGTGTGGGGAACTCCTAGACCTTGAGCATCGTTATCCTCCGAGTCTACATTGTAGCGATAGTTCCAAACTTGGCTCGGGTTATGGGTTGCAAGTGAAAGAGCAATAAAGTTTCCGGGGCAGGTGAATGTCGTTTCCCCGTAGGCTAAGGAGGCGGACGGGAAGTAGGCTTCGTGTTCGGGAAGTGGAGCCATGAGCGGATATTCATGATTGATTGCCGTAGTATCGTTGGTAGTAAGGAGAGGGTAGTTATCTAGAAAGAAGGTAGAGACATCCTCCTCTGTGTTCGCGTTTGGTGCAAATACAGATCCTTCATCTGTATCATCTGAGGGACGTCAAAAAAGTTTCCAGAAAAAATCGGGTAGAGAAAAGACTAACCGCCGGATATGAATGGAACTTGAATGAAATTTCCCCTTTCGTACATAGCATAGGGATAATCTTCGATTAAATCTCCGTCGATAGTCGGAGTCCAGTAGAAAAGAGGACTATTAGATCGTCCTGGGTAAGGAGTTGCAACATTGGCCGCTTGGAGAATGGCAATATCTGTTGATCTCAGGCAATCCATTTGATCGTCATCACTTACATCCGAACAATTCACGGCATCGGCATATCGGTCAAACTGCCATTCAAGATCTGAGACTGGCAGCTGTGCTGGGAAGAAGACAGATTCACCAATCGCACCAATGAAAAGCCCCTCATCCGAACCACCGCTATTCAAGGAAGGAATGAGCATATGGAAGATGACAGGATGGCCATTTACATACTATGCAGTCAAATGCAGTGCCACGGAGCCACCACCAGCAGAATCGCCATGGATTACCACATGATCAGGATCACCACCAAACTTTCAAAGGTCAGCATCTGCACAAGAGCCGAGCGACAGAATTTTGTACCTGAGCAATGTGTTTCTTTACCCACTTGAATAAGAATCTCTGATCCAGCAATCCCACATTTAAATCGCCATTACTCCTAACCCTCTCGCTCGCTAAGAATCCCCACGATCCAACCCTGTAGGTAAAATTAACAAGAATGATATTCCTGCCCGACTGCTGCACAACAGTAGAGCCGTTGAAATTTGCTTCGGAATTTGAAGTATATCCACCACCAGTAATGTAAATCCACACGGGGAATTTAGAGTTGGGGTTCCCTCTTGCTGGACTCCAGACATTGGCGAAGAGACAATCTTCTACTTGCGAGGAAGATGGATATGTAGTACCTGTTGCCAAACAAATTGGTGGGAACTAGGAACTCAGCGGATGGCAAAGCATGAAAACAATATATAACATACGGTCTGAGCTGATTGTAAATCAGTAGTGCTGAGAGGGTCAATAGGAGCTCTGAATCTTAAGTTGCCAGTCGGTGGAGCCGCATATCGCATGCCCAGGAATTGATTCACTCCTGAAGGAAGCTGGGTACCTTCATATTGCGAATACCCTAAATCAACGATAGGCGTCGTTGAACCGCGGGTAGAGTAATGATTCAAGCACAAGCACGACGTAAAATGGGCAACTAAGACGACGAACGTCCAAACTAGATGGAAGCAAATCATTGAAGAATTTGACACATAGAAAAGAATTATGGTTATGGTTAAGGAGCGAATGGAAAGTAGATGATTACTTCAAGTAAAACAAGGAAGATCGGAAAGGCCTCAACAGAGAACTTTGCCTAGAACGAAAGGCCGTTTTGAACTGCTGGTTTCGTTCGAGATCTAATGGAGTCAGAGGGAGCAAGGTCAGTGAATCATTCTGCAGTGATTGGTGTACAGTATGTCGTGCACCCTACTCGGGGAAAATGGTAGCCCATATGTTGAATGAAGCATATTGTCAGCCCATGGATGGCACGCGGCCAGATCTCCTGGGGTGAGATCTTTCACATCGGCAGAACAAGAGAAGTCAAAATAGGACCGAAGCAAGTTGAGCTCATGTCATCTGATCAACTGATCATCATGAGTAGGTAGGTATCAGGCCCATGCCATGGCAGGGTTGGTTCTTCGCGCCAAGTAGGGTCAGTTGAGAGTTCTGCGGAGAAATGGAAGCTGCATAATGATTGCTGCATGGATGTAGGAAGGCGGGGGTGGGGCTATACATCCCTATAGGAAGGGTTAACTCAAACTCGCTGTAAGTACGTGGCAGGGGGAAGTAGATTCCTATACTATAGGACTTAAGACCACGACTCTGGGCACAATCGAAGGTTGGATGTTGCTGAAAATACGATGGACAATGGCCATTTTTTCCGGAAAAGGGTGTTGAGATAAATCACGTGATGTCACATCACGTGACTGGTGATCCGGGCCATTGCAACGCGTGATAATGGATGATGTTGCTGTAAAGTAGTCGGTGTCTTCTTTGGGGGAGAAGCCGGCAGGTACCCAGTTAAGTAATTCTTTTGGCCACCGGTAGCCCACAGTGTGTTGATCTGGGTGGGATTCAACTCGCCCTATGATTATTCAGAGTTCCGACATGTTCAGGCCTTAGGTATTGCTCTCGTACACCCGCCGATGCGATTGGCTCGCTTATGTCCACGGCCGGTTTCGCCAATTCTGCTCCCCCTTTAGATTACATCGTCCGTATCCTCTGAACGGGCGAATGAGAATGCAATCCGACTTATACGAGTACATAGCCACGAAAGGTACCAGGTACGCATGCTAAGCTTAAACTAAGAACGGCTCCCAATGCAAACTACGGCTGCGGTGTGGCCTATTTTTATGGATAACATTGCCGCTATCCATGGGCGAGGCTTTGGCTGGAAGGTACCTTAGAAACCCGGAGTGGGATGGATTGGCTGTTCCCGTCAACAGGGCCTCCACCTGATACACCCACAGTTGAACGGGATCTCCTTTCAGTCGAGGGGCCCGAAGTCCAAACTCTTACTCCTATAAGTAGATGTACTGCTTCTTCTTCTACCGTAATTACAAACCTATTACCCATCATACTTGGTCCTCTTGTCCTCAGCTCTTCCATCATCGGTCTCGTTTTGAATCGGCCATCATACGCTCCCTTGTAATCAAGTTATCGATTTACTCTCTCCTTTTCGAATACGCTCTTTACGCTGTTAACAATGCTGCCTACCATACTCATAATCCTTTTTTCCGCGATGGCGGTTCTGGTCCTAATTGGAATCGTTTCTCTTATTAAAATGAATACTGCTCCAACCTCATCAGTCTAAGCTTGGTTCGCTCATTCACTCCAAATTTCGATCTCTACATCAAATTGTCGACGACCATTCTTGTCACCGCGCCCTAGACTTCTATTTTCCAGCCAGAAGCAGAGGCCACTTGACGGAGAGGGGGATTGATATTGAGATAGTAGTATCAGATGATGACTACATCGAGTGATCCAGCGACTTCAGGGTTGTCAATATTCTTCGAATTCCTCCTTCAATGCTCAATAGAGCTTGTCCCATGCAACATCTCAATTTCAGCCAAATTCCCTGGCAGCACACCGACAATTCACCTCAACTTGCGGCTTCATACATGCTGCATTACATCTACTTTGTGCTAATTTATCGGCTCACACTGACCCTCCCTGTATCCGAACATATGGAGATTGATTTTATTCCTGGTTAACGATAAGGAATTCGATAGCTCCAAGGGGGAAGGGGACAGAGGGAACGGTCGAGGATATTTTCTTTTTATCTTTGATTGGTTTGGATGTAATATTTTCCTGCAACAGATGTAATAAAGGGGTTGGGAATGTCAACTAGACTTGGAAGGATTGTACAGACTGGGAAATAAAATCGACACACTTATTTTCAGGGTAAATGCCAAGTAAATAATATAATATTACCATTCAGTTATAGGCTTCCAGTATGTGTCCTACTTTAAACTTTGTGTCCTGAAGACAAGATCCCGAAGTGTCCAAACTTGCAAAACCGAAGATAAACAAGCGCAGGCAACAAACAGTCCATTCAAATTTAAGAAATGACCTACTTAAGCCGTACTCAAACTCACCACTTAACTCGACCACTCCTAAACAAGCTCACCATTCCAATCGGTAGTAGTCCTGGATCAACGACCCTCAATCCCCCAAATCTCTCGCTCATGTCTGGGCCATAGAGCTGCGCCACCCACTTCCAATACCCGGTCTGCAAAGTCCCATCCCAGCCTTCCATGTCCATCTGGTCTTTGTCATTAAAATCTACACTCTCTTCTCCAGGCTTCTGTAACAATTCCCGGAAAATATCATATAAGTTGTCCTCATAAGTTCCTTCAAATTCCTCTCTATACTTTGTAAACTCCTCGAATGACATGAAAACATAGGGGAGGTCGGGTTTATAATCAATGTGCTGATACTTGCTTACAAGGCCGTTCTCGAAATTTGTTTTACAGCGACGATACGCTTCTTCCTCTGCCTCGAAGAAATCATCCAATGCGCTTGCGGGATGCTCGAATACCATGTTTCGTATTTGAAGAAGGTTCACGAAAGGATTCTGGAGTTCCAGTCCCCCGAGACTGGTGGGGAAATAAAAATACCCGTCTGGAATATTCGATATACCGAAGCGGGTTTGGAGCGTGCTTTTCAAGTACTCAACGACATCACTGCTGTTAAAGATGCGCCGTTGGATTCGTTCCAGAGTAGCAAGCATAAGATCAACGTGCTCGCGACCAAAACAGTTCGCTGGTTTTCCGAAATTGCTGGTGAAGAAAGTCCCTGCATATGTATTCCATGCTTGGATCCAAGTAAACACGCTTTTCTTCTTGCTTTCAAGTTGACGCTGGAGATCGTCGATATGGTTATCAACCATTTCCTGATCGATAACAAACTTCCCCGTCGCTGGATCGAGACACAGAAATCCCCATCTGATTTCTCCGGTGGGAAGAGAGGGATCAATGACACTAGGCGTATCTCTATCTTTCATGATTCGGACTGTCCCTGTCTTGCCCTCATTCAAGGACACGCCCATGACCTCGGAGAATTTCTTAATAGCACCCCACCCTTTGACAACAATATCATGACTAGGCGACCACAACCAGAAGTCATCATGCATTCGATAAAGTTGGGCACCATCAGCCTGCTGGTTTACAGTGTAGTCTAAGCAAAATAGAATGACTTCGCCACACACACCAGAGAGAACATGCGACTGAGGGACACCTCTTTTCCGTTTCCGCACTTCTGCAGAAGGTCCTAGAAGATGGGCAATTAGCAACGCTCGGATAGCTGGGAATATGCCACAACATTAGCTGAGGCTCTTACCGTCTTCAATAAACTTAAGGGGCGCTTTAAGAAATCGTTGGAAAAACCAAAGCCATTTTTTTGGAGAGTCCAAAAAAAGGCTAGAACTGAGTCAATGGTGGAATGAGGAAGTGAGGGACCCCATTGATCAAACTCAGACCGAGTACAGGTGAATTCACCGTGCAACCTTGTATTCAAAAGTATCTCGGTGGACAAGAAATGTAGTAGGTACTGTTTAGTCTCCATGTAAGTTGCAGGTATTTCGTCGTCATCCAACTCTGCAGCTTCATCTTCCTCACCGACAGCAAGTTGTGATGGTTGAACTATCCGAGCAGCATTCGATGCCAGTTGTTTCCTAGGTGCCTTACCACCAGTTGATCTACGGGCAGTCTGCTTTGTTCGCCCAGTTGGCGCTTGATGCGGCATTGACTGTGGCATTGGCATTTGGCTCCGCTTTTGGAGCTTTGTAGGTCTCTCGTCATACTGAACTTCCTCCTCGCCTTCGGCATCTGCTGCCATCTGATCCGGAGAACTAAGCAGCTGTGATAAGAAGAATATCTCTTTGTATATTCCTTGACGAATACCCTGAGCGCTAGAGATTTTATCCTCGTTACCTAGAAAATATTGTCTTCTTAATTTGTCAACCTTTGGGATCGTTTTGCGCAACGAAGTCCAAGCTCCTTTGGAACTTGCGAAGGTAGTAAATGCCTCTTTGAAAAACATTGACCACTTTACTCCAATGTATTGCAAGAAGATGGCCTGTAAAAGATCCTCATCAATATATATATGAGTGTTCCCATTCAAATGTCTTCGCTGTTCGATAGGGACGAAGTCTTCCCAATTCCACGTATCAATCGACGCGATACGCATATTGAGGACATCCGCCACTTCAACGAGGATGATAGGGCTAACAAGGAAATCTTTAAGAACTCCGCGTTTCTCATCCGACAAAAGTCCCGAGGCCAAAAGCCCATTAATGCACCATCGAAGCACGTGATCATTGAACTGGCTTGGAGCAGAAAGTGACATCTCGAAGGCGTGTACGCTTTTACGCAATTCTTCTAGTGCTTTTGCGGCTTGCTTGTTGGTTCCGCCTTTACTAAATAAAGCTTCAAGGTAGGCTCCAATGGCAGTGGGATCGCTATCGAAGGGTTCAAACACGAGATTCTCCCACTCAGCACGTTGCTTATTATTTTCAGCTGGCTTAATCTCAAAAGGCTCGAAGTCTTTGGGAGGATCGTCCGAAACCTCAGCCTGCTCCGAGGACAACCATTCGGTGACAAGTTCTCCATATAGAGTTGCATACTGGTACTTCAGAGATTGAACTCTCAATTCCCGAGTAAGAGAACGTTCCCAGTCTTCGAGTAACTTTGGTGATAGGGACGGATCATACCGAGCTTGCTCAAGGAAGCGTTCGAGATTCTTCAATTTGACCTTGAGGATAGAGTTGTTGGTACTACTAGCTATGATTCGTCCAGGCCCTCCACGACGATCTCCTCTTTTCCTTTCCTCAGTCTCTACGTCAAAACATTGCTTGATGCCATTAACAAGGATATGGAGTCTCTTCTTCTGATCTGTTTCGCTTTGAGCAGCGGTCAAGAGGAAGGCTTTTTGTTCCTCGAAGATGGCACGCTTCTTGGAAATCTCTCGAAGCTTAGTCGTAGTGATTGATTGTAGAGTCTCAGAAAAGACGCCTCCTGAAGACATAGTGAATTGTAGTGAGCAAGTTTGAAATTAAGGTTGATGTTGTTGAGAGAATGGCCTTAAGCCGTATTTATATTGGTCAAGTAAGACCTTGATTAGCTTGCTGTTAGCTCGGTGGGATCCATGAATCAAGATTGACTCACTGTTTGACTCATAAAATGCTGTGCCGCAACTTGATACCTTTGTACAAGGAGGTGAATTTTTAGGCAGAAGCAAGATGAGATGTACGCACCCAAATCGAGTGACCGAGCAGGACTAAAGTGGTTTGTATATGTGCTTCTGTTATATCGACATTGCCTTGACGTCTGAAAATAATCACATTGATAGAGAGAGTGTGGGAATGAACTGCTTCTTCCGCCGTGTAGATGGAGGTAGGTACCTAGATAGTTTTAATATCACGTGACTCGACTTGTCCATCTGTCCATCAAAACTAGCACATTTACATTGTCTTGAACCCAGCAGCTACATCTCATAGTAGATAGTACTTTGGATAACCGGAGGGAACATCTTATTTTATCTCGTGTCATATCGCATCAACATTAGTGATTATAATAAAATTCTGTTTAAAAATGACGGGAGTTCCAGGTAAAAATTTGATTAGGGCATGTTGTAGAACAACTAGGGCATATAATCTAAGCCCTTTTCCATTTGTGTAAGATAAGGAGTCTCGTTAAAGGAGTCACAAGAGCTATTATTGAATTGCATTATTACCAATCAAGTCTCTCGTAATACTTCAATACCGTGTCCCTCACTTCTTCCCGAAAAATGACATGATACTCCCTTGACCCGCTTTAGAAGCTGTCTTCTTGGGTTTTGCGGTCGTGGAGGAGACCTGTACTCTAGATTTTGGCCGTGCTACAGGCTCGTCTTCAGAGAACGATTCCCAAGCTTCTTCTAGCTTTGTGACTGTAGAAAATTAGTATTAGAACATCTCGTCATACTGAAAGCATACCAAGATAACCCTCTTCGTCCTTCACAGTCTTCTTCTTCTGGATTCTCCTCCTTCCTCTTCTCCGTCCATCACCAACCACTGCTGGCTCCTCCTTCGGTTCTATAGCACCTGACTTTGATTTCGGTTCAGGATCCTCGGCCTCGACTTCTTGAATATCGGGAGTGGGAGCAAGTCCATCATCTTCTTCATCATCCATCATCTTCTTTAATGCAGCTTCTCTTTCTTGTCTAGCCTTTCGATTACTATCCACAATCTCTGTCGACGCAGGTTGGGCCTCAGGTACAAACGTATCCTCTTCATCGTCGGAAACATCTTTCATTGGCGAGTCTTCGATTGCTGGAGAGTCTCTTGCAGAACTTTCTGTATCTTCTGCTTGTTTCCTCGGTTTAGCTTTAGCAAAAGCTTTGAAAATGCTAGAATCTTTGCGTTTCATAGCTGGTGGGTTTGGTGTAGTTTCCCTGCTGGATTCATCGTTATTGGCGGCGGGCCTGGACTTCTCCTTGCCTTTTCCAAAGAAATCTTTTGCGCTTGATGGCTGTGGCGCTTTGGGTTCTGCCTTACTATTTGTTGTGGTTGTTGAAGATTGAGGTGCTTCTGTGACTGTATTTAAGTTTGATTTTGCAGCTGCAGGCTTCACCGGGACAGCTGCTGGGGCAGATTGGGGTATTGGTCGACGGGCAGACCGGCGTTTTACATCTTTGTTGAGTATGGTGCCATATATAGGGCCCATTTCAAGAGAATCTTCCGCAGCAGTTAATTCTTGGATTTCTCGTGTGGCATTAGAGAGAACTTGCAAATCCTGTAGAAACGTTAGGTTGGAATCTTTGAAAGACTGGATTTATTTACCTTCAATGGATGAGGACCAATACTGTAGACGTGTATCGAAGTAATATGCTCATACTGAGAGCGTATATCTAACAATATATCAGCAATCACTTATCCAATATTCGCTTGTCCGACTATTACCATCTAGATTTTCCTCCCGGACCAAAGTTATAGTTAGTACAGAGCTCTCCCCAGTGCCTTCTCCCGAGTTTTCTACGAATGGACTGCTCTGCATGTATTCGTCCTCGCCATCCTTCTTTGTATCTCCACTGGTAACAGGTTCCTCTTCCCGCTTCGTGCCACTGATGAGATAGGTTGCGTGAATAGTTCCAGGTTTCTTGCCATTTTGTAGTCGATGGAATTCAAAGAGCATCCTATCTACCATCAGCAAAGTCTAATCGAACAAACGTGCTCAACTGACTCCTTGGCTGAATTGACGTTGACCTTGAGAGCTCGACTGAGGAGGCGATATGTAATCTGTATTGGATTAGTCAAATCCGACGGCAATATTGGGAGCAAATACTTACGACTCGATCCTCTGTCAAGATAGCCCCCGCTAGATAATTCTTATAATCTGCCATTCTTAAGTCGGTAGTTTGCGATTGTTAGATTTTCGAAGATTGTTAATTGATGAAGTCGCGCCTAGACGCGATCCACTTTACGCGACTTTCAACACAACCTCACCTCCGAATGCGATCGCGGAAATCGTCACAGTTCACAGTTTCTTCAGCGGACACGTTCAGATATTCAAGATGACGGACAAGGCATCGAAAGATACATCCCTTGCAGTTTCTCACTCTACAGACTGGCTGAATACACCTCTTACCTCTTTCGCCCCAGTGGACTCTGCGCTCCGATGCCAAGTCTGCAAAGACTTCTACACAACCCCTATGATTACGAGCTGCTCGCACACATTTTGTTCGCTGTGCATACGAAGATGTCTAAATAATGATGGCAAATGCCCTACTTGTCGGACTCCAGACCAAGAGCTTAGGCTGAGGTGTAATTGGGCGTTAGAAGAGGTTGTGGATGCTTTTAAGGTGGCAAGACCAAACGTATTAGACCACGTAAGGAATACAGTCGATGTCACAGAAGTATCCCCGAGGAAGAAGAGGAAGCAAGACCAGGTGGAAGCAGACGATGATGGGGCGTTACGTAAGAGAACTAGATCTGGAGGAAGAAGGCTATATGAGGAACCTGTCGATGCATTTGTCGTTGAAGACTCGGAGGACGATAGCTATGAGCCTGGTAGGTTTCGAAAATCGCTTATACTCACGCATAACTGACAAATTGCTCTATAGATCGCGGACTGACAGCATGTCCTATCTGCCAGGGGCCAATGACAGTCCCAGAAGTCGAGGCCCATATCGATAAATGTAACGGAGTACCACCACGGCCCAAGAGCGCAACCTTGAAACAGAAATCCAGCAAAGAGTCCACACTCAACAATGGCCTTCGACCTGAGCGACTAGCACAACTAAATTACTCCATGGTAAAAGATACAGCCCTACGGAAGAAACTGGGCGACATGGGAATATCAGCCGGAGGATCACGACAATTAATGGAAAGGAGATATACGGAATGGGTTACATTATGGAACGCGAACTGCGATTCCAAGAACCCGCGTAGTAAGTCGGAGCTAAGGAAAGAATTAGATGTATGGGAACGAACGCAAGGGTCCCGAGCTTTTGGACCGGCGGGTTCGTCGAATATGGGAGCACAGATTAAGGATAAAGATTTTGACGGAGCAGCATGGTCTTCAAAACATGATGATTCGTTTCGACAGCTGATAGCCAGTGCGAGGAACAAACCTCCTATGAAAGCTTCGGCTCCTGAGCCGGATATGTCTAATTCTCTCGGCCGGGTTGATGCCACTTTAACGCACGCGTCACTATCAGCATCTTCAAAAGAGCAGGCTGGAGATCCTGCTCCTGAGTCCGACATATCAAATGGCACAGCTCAATTGCCACTTTCCAGTCAAAGGATTCTGCCTCTATCGGATAGCGACAGAGACTATGTGAAAAATCTCCCTTCACAGAATACATATTTGCCAGATAGTAGTGGTTCTACTCTCAACCCACCACCAGCATCATATTCACAATATCAACGAAGCCAGTCAAGCGCAGATGAGAATCAGGGTATGGTCTCAGACATAGCTAATATACGATCTGTATAATCATAACCTAATCATAATATATATGTCCTGACCTTTTAGTCTCTTGTACAATGCAAATTCCGAAAAACAACCTTACACCGGGATATTCGTAATTGGCTCTAAAGATAACCGTTTGAGTTCCTGTTCCGTTTCCATAACGTCCTTCTCAGACTTCTTATTGCCACCCTGTTTAGCCCTGGCAGCCGCCCGTTCAACCTCCTCCAGAGCATCCAACTTCCGCTTCGTCTCAGCAGCTTCCTGCTTCTCTCTCTCTTCCCTCTCTGCCCTTTGGTTCTCCTCTCTCTTCTGTCTAACCTCCTTCTCCATAACCTCCAGCTCATCATCCACCTCCATCTCATCCACATTCCCTTGACCAATCTCCGCAATCACATTGCCTACTTCATCAACTTCGCTCATCTGCTCTCGTAATTGATCAACCACATCATCAACCTTCTCTACACCTCCGACTTCTTTATTGAGCCCCCGGAGTACTTGCGTGCTGCCTTGCATGACTCGGACTAATTCTACTTGATCAGCTGCTTGTTCAATTTTCGAAAATACTTCTTCAAGTTGTCCAAGTGTTGCACGTCGTTTTGAAAGTGTGGATTCGGCCAACTTCCTCGATCGGAGAGCCGCCAGTGCTGAGACTCGGTTCTTCTTTGTGACAGCTTCTTTAGCTGTCACTCCTAGTTTGTCGATTCGTTTCTCCAAGTCCGTAGTTTGTACCTCCAAATCCGCAATCAGGGATGTCAGAGAGGCAATCGTGATATCTTCAGCTGTAATAGGAGAAGCCAAGGCCTCTTCAGGTCTCTTCAACTTAATAGTTTCTCCCTCATAAGCCAGAAGCCCTTTATCCCTAGCCAGAAAGCTGAGAAAGACGTCCATATCCCTGTCTGATAAGCCCTTTTCACTCCCCACCACACCGCCGAATTCTTCCTCAAATTTCCTCTTCGAAAATATCCTCTCCACTCTCCCTATCCTCCCTCTACACCTCTTCTCTAGCTCTCCCGCAGCACCCTCCAGGTTACCTATTAAGACTAAACTCCCAACTTTCAAATTCTCTTCGCCACCCCTAACCACTCCTATTTGTCTTAAACCCCACTCCAGAGCTTCCCACGGTCCTATACCCCATTTCCTCTTATAGATGCTCTCTTTTCTCTCCCCAAACTCATTCATATTCATCATCTCTCCCCTCTTACAGGCCTCCGCAAAGACTGTTCCTAAACTCAACGGCCTGCCCCACTCTTTTGTATCCAAAGCTCTTAATAATTCATCATCTACCTGCAAGATAAAAGAATCCGGGGTCGACCCATGGGAGGGAAGACAGCCGGCTTTAGCAGCAGCAGAGAGACCTTTCGTCCATGCTGAGATATTGGCTTGGAAGCCATCGGGGTTTAATGTCCGGAGAGGACGGAAATCGGAATAGAGGGCTGCGAGGCGGGCACTATTTATATATTAGTCCAAGAATAAAATAAGAGACACCAAGAGAGGCACAAACCGCCGAAACGAAGGATCATTATTCAAGAGAAATGAAAGGAGCTCACTCATTGTGAGCGAGATGTATCGAAATGGTACATGTATTGCAAGTTGTGGTGCTTTGTTGACTTGAAGTCGCGTTTTCAGGTAGCCCCCGCGATAAGAACTATGACTATCGCCACGTGATGCCGCCCAAAATAGAAAGCTAATAGAGTGTTCAAAAATAACCAGAATAGCGGTTCAAGTACGACATGTCTTATAATATTAGCCCTCGCCAGCCCGGCTGCAATTGTGTTGTTTGTTCCTATACAGAACATTATGCATCTATTTCGTACTTATTTTGGTACATTAGTGCGAAGCAAAGATAAGAGTCCCATCCACAGATTTTAAAGCTCGAATCACAGCCTTGCACACTTTCATAGCATTCAACCCTAGCCACCAGAATATCTCTGTCCTTCCTCCCCTCTTATGACGCTCCCTAAATGCTCTGTCTGTCTCTGAAACGAGATCGACTTTCCCCCTTTGGCTTCGAATTCCGCCCCACGTCCCTCCTCCTTCCCATAACTGCACCTACACCTCATCTCGAACCTCGTCACGAGTTCATAGAGAAATAATTATCTTTTTTTCAACGCTGTCCATAGCGCCGAAATTGCAGCGACACCTCTTAATCTTCTCTTCTCAATCGCTTCCCGTGGAGCTTGCTACTAGAGCAGGATGAAAACGTCGGTGACGACCTACCTACCCGTACCATGCACCCCTTTTCCTTCGCTAATTTTAGTAATTCCCATCCAGAAACGGAGTCAATGTATAGAAAGTTTCTCGCAGAACATACTTTTGAGGATGTGGGGTTTAAGCGTCCATAGAGAACTGAAGGTGTATAGATTATGTATGTATCCGGCGGAGGGAGGAAAGAGGGAAATATGGAATAAAACTTAACCACGCATAGATAGCTGAGGAGAACGGAGAATCCGACAATAATCAGGGTAGTAGGGCGAATATCACCTCGACTCATTATCTAATCGTGACAACAAGATCCGTGGATTCATCTAATTAA
Organism: Chlorociboria aeruginascens; assembly: GCA_002276475.2. Lineage (NCBI taxonomy): Eukaryota > Fungi > Ascomycota > Leotiomycetes > Helotiales > Chlorociboriaceae > Chlorociboria > Chlorociboria aeruginascens. The sequence goes on from NCSK02000099.1 coordinate 24,850, forward strand.
CCTCGAGATGATCTCCATTACATCTCTCATCTGTGAAACTAGCATACTGTTGTTACAAGCTCCATCTAAACTCCTAACGCCATCCCAATGCCTCATAATCCTATACGCTCAAAAGATGACATGTCAGATTCGTTTCCTGCAAAACAGAGCATCGTGTTAATCTCTTTCGAAATTATCCGCGGTAATTGCATTCCCTTCTTCCAATGTCCCTTGCAGAGGAGCCGATCCGAGACCAGCAAGAGGTAGTGCTGTTGCCCCTCCCATAAGACTCCTTCGATGCGGACGAGCATCAAAAGCTTCGCTTTCTTCCTCTATCTCTGGTTCATTCATTTGCTCTTGAGTGATAGTCATCTCTGAGCCTGATGCTGGATTGAGGACAATCTCTAAATCCCTTTCAATACCTTGCATGAATTCAAACGCTGCTGAGAAGTGCGATATACTGTCTTGAGCTGGCAAGGTGGCATATTTGTTATTAGCTTCATCCCAACGTAGTTTCGCTTGCTGACCCTTTCCAAGTATTAACCAGGTATCTGTGGCCTGAATGCTCCACCAGGCAGATTTTCGTGTTCGAGCACCCCAGAGTCCTGATCCAGCCCCTTTCTTCGACGAATAACACGCAGCAACTCGTTCCTTTATCAGAGCGTCACCTATGTCACCGACCACCTTGTACTCCAATAATCTTGCTCCCCACCTTGCCGCATCATCAGTCGCAGATCCACCTCGAACCTTGAGCAATTCCATACCCAGCATTAAACTACGCGCCGCACCATAGGAGGCCCTGCAACGAGTGATATATGAGTATGATGAAGTTTCTAGCATCTGATCGATGGTTTCTGCACGAGTTCTGGAGCTGAGAGCTGCCGGAATCAACAACATACTTATAGCGGCCATTTCATTTGCCGCCGCATGATATCTCCATGCTTTATCATTGCTGAAGTCTGATCGGAGAAGGTCATATGTCGATTGGGCCAATTTCCAGTCTCGAAGCATAAATGCATAATCAGCTAACTTTCTCATTATAGCTTCAGGTGCATCCGGCCTGTAAAATCCCTGCAATGCATCGTAGTTGGTGTTGGACGAGGCACCCAACCCATTAGTTGATGAATTTCTTGAACTACTTCCGAAACCCGCCCACTTTTTCGACAGATTCATGATGCGTCCACCAATACCTCGTCGCCTTGATGCTACCTGGTCATTCCAGGTAGACACACATCTTTCCATTGACGGTATTACAGATTGCGTAACCATCTCCCGGATGAAAGTCTTAATGGCTGTGGTATCTGATTCGTAGATATACGGAGAAGAATCTTCACCGTCTTCTTCATTCTCCCGTAGTTGGATCAATGCACTCTCCTCTGCAGCAGCCATCCAATCGCACTGTGGAAGTTGGACAGCATCATCATCAGTTACCACGCACCGACTACTTCGAAGCCTCAAGAGATGGCAATGGAGGCCAAAATGGCGCTTCATTTGTTCAAACAATGTTATAGACTTGGATATATCATCTCGTTCTTCATCATGAACTAGGACATAATACCGAAGATATTCGTTGTTCACCCATAAAGGCAGACGTTTCTCTCCATAACTAGATTCATCGTAAAGTCGCCGTAAAGCTTCAATCGGACTAGTATTCCGAGAACTAATAGCAATAATGCATGCTACTGGATGAGAGAAGGTTTCGTGGGGTGTCAAAGGGATGCCTGAAAGCAGCCTTCGGAGATAGAGAGTATAGAATCGAGATTGGCTTTCAGAATTCTGTGACTCAGGATCCCTGAGATTGAGATGATCCTCCGCCTTTGTACTTGGAAAATGTTCGGCGTAGCTTAGATGCTGGTCAACTAAACTTTCAATCTGGCCAACATCTCCTCCTGTTCTCGAACGCTGGCCTGAAACCACTTCTTCTGCCAAGCCATTCGGGGACGAGATTCTGCCCTCTCCACTCCTTCGTGATAAAAGGCCTTCTGGCACTTGAAGACCGTCGCCCATTTGGACAAATCGTACAGCAAAGTCATCCCAGGTCCGCCCTGCCCCAATACTATCCCTGACAGTAACTTTCCCCTGAATACGTTCCCCAAACGGTCGTAAAAGTTCCCATAGCCCACCATCAAACCCTTTCTCTCTTATTAGTTCTTGTGTGTCAATTGAAGTGTGAACAGCTATGTGCGGAACGAAGGCTTGGAGGATGAGATTTCGAGGATCGTCTGCCCTGTCCGCGGGAACAAGTTTCTGGTTGTCAACCGGGGGACCACCAAAGACGGAGCCTGAGAGAATGCGGGAAGGGGTCGAGGCGCCACTTGGAGAGACCGATCTCGAGCCACCTGGTGTAGATGTCGACGCGAAGAGAGATGACACAGATGCATTTGATGCTCGATATTGCAGTGTAGATACTGAAGAGGCCATAGACTGGTTATCTACCGAAATCCTGGTCTTGGGGCGCCTCAGAGAATAGAGGCTCGCAGACGGATCCGGTTGCTCGAGGGGCGAGGCATGATTGGGAGGTGGCATGAGGGCCAATGAAAGGGCCAATGCCAGAGTCTAGAGTTTTCAAAGTAGCTCTATGGCCGCTGATGTCCATGAAGACATGCGCTTGTATTCCAATGGAGAAAGGACTGCCAGGTACGACATTAGTGAATGAGGATAGATCTGACTTCGACGAGATCATACCTGACCAACGGAATCTTCTAGCACACTTTTGATGGTCGGCATATGCACCAACTGTAGGTAGTCGAGGCATTTGATATTCTGCCAGCAGATCCATGATCGAGGCTAAGCTATCACCACGTGACATCAACGATATTTTTGTCTGTTTCTTTCAAGGGGAATGAAACCTTCGTCTTCGGCATAAATTCATTTTTCTCATTTCTGCTTCTCTGTGAATTAGGATTAGATACAGGGTATATGTTTGGCTTTCACCCACAACTGTTGGCTCGACTGTTTCCACGGCTGAGTCAAATCGCTTCTAGAGTTCCAGTGTTCCGTCCAACATCCTCCATGAAAAGGAAATCCTACGGCCCAGAAGAATCTCACGGTCTCAAAAAGCCTAGAAAAATGGCTACTGCGACAATTCAGCTGGACAGCCAAGAAACCAAACTCAAGAATCTTCTTCTCGATGTTGCTCGTTACATCGATGAATCCAAGGAGATCAAGGAGAAGATCGAACTGAGGTTCGCTGGAGGCTGGGTCCGTGACAAGCTTCTGGGTATTCAAAGTCACGATATCGATACTGCTATCAATGCCATGACCGGTGAAAATTTCTGCCTCAAAATGAAGGAATACCTTGACGATGATAGGAATATGGAGAAGCATCTCCTTCAGCCTGAGGATGTAGGACATATTCACAGGATCCAGAAAAACCCAGAGAAGTCTAAGCACCTTGAAACCGTCACAACTACCCTCTTAGGATTTGATCTCGATTTTGTCAATCTACGGAAGGAAACATACTCGGAGGACAGCCGCAATCCCCAAGTGGAGTTTGGTACTGCCCAAGAGGATGCGTTACGGAGAGATGCTACGATTAATGCCATGTTCTATAACCTCAACACTAATCTTATTGAAGATTTTGTAGGAGGCCTTCAGGATTTGGACTCAAAGTTGGTGAAGACACCTCTCCAACCTTTCACTACTTTCATGGATGACCCTCTACGAGTCTTGAGGCTTGTCAGATTTGCAAGTCGGCTTGGTTTCACAATTGATCCTCCCTCTGAAAAGGCTATGAGCGACCCTTCAGTTATGAAAGCTCTCCAATTGAAAATCAGTAGGGAAAGGGTTGGAATTGAAGTAGCGAAAATGTTGAAAGGTACACGAACTGCCTTGGAGATCTGTGGAAACCTCTAACTCTTCCTAGATAAAAATCCTCGACGAGCTCTTGAACTTACTGACAAACTCGGATTATACTCTGCTGTCTTCACAGATCCAACTTTTCAAGATGGTGTACAACCTAGCACAGAAAATTGGCACCGTGTTTACGATTGCCTCGAGGAACTAAGATGTAATGAAACCCCGGGATCTATTTACCAGTCTTTAGTAAGATCAGAGGATGCAAGATACTATGCATGGGTGATTGCTGCTATCACACCATGGGTGAAAGTGCCTGAGTCACCCGCAGTTCCCGGAGCGAAACCACTACCGCCTCTTGGAACTTTGGCTGCCCGAGAAGGAATCAGAGCTGAAAACAAACTCTGCGCTTTCATTACTGGGGCCCTCAAGAACTATGCCGACATAACTTCTCTCAAGGACGCAATTGTGGACCAGAAATCTTACATCCGTCAACGAGATACTTTAGGCATGAGAATTCGAAAATGGGATTCTCGAGGTGGGAATTGGAGAATTCAGGCTCTGTTTGCTCTATTAGTTGAAGCTATGGACAGTACGACAGGTAGTCTTCACCTAATCTGATTCCTGTAATATAGCACGACTGATTTCTTGTAGGATCTACCGATATTTTCGGCAAATGGCAGGCATTCATCGATCATTTGGAGGGAATGGGGCTTATGGATGCTTCATCCTTCAAAAGTATTGCTGATGGGAAGACGCTGTGTCAGAGGTTGGGATCGAAGCCAGGAACGTGGGTCAAGCTAGCTCTAGATGTGTGCATGGAATGGCAGCTTCGTAATCCTGATATTACGGATCCAGCAGGGGCGATTGAGGAGGTAAGAAGTAGAAGAGATGAGCTAGGAATACCACCAGTACCTTGATTTGTCATAAAAATCAATAGATGCCAATTTGATAAATGCCAAAGAATCTCTGGAATTTTGACATTATGCTTACGTATATGTTTATTACTGAAATAATATATAATAATATATTTCCCCATTAAATTGCCTGGTGCAGGTCCGTAAAAAGGGGGACTTGTTCGCTTATCGAATCCACGGTTTTGAAACTTTTGAACCTTCAAAAATAACATCTTCCATGACATGCAATAATGTTTACTCCAGCCCGACGTAGTGCTAAGACGAAATTATCTGACAATCCCGACAAGGATGATAATTCGCTATTGCCATCAAAATGTAAGTCGGAGGCTCTACAAACAACGATTTTCTCTCACCCTTGCAGCTCTGCCTACGACCTACACGCTATCTCAGCTCTATCAACATCTAGTGGAAAGTGAGGCCTCAAGCAAAGGGGTATGTCAAACCGTATATAACTACTTTGATTTCGCTATTGATGAGTATCAAATAGGCCGAGCTTGAACATATCCTCATCTTGACCAGCTGTCTCTCTCAAAAAGAGCGACTATCGAGAGCGCCAGACGATGAAGAGCATGCCACAAGATTATCACTATGGATCGCAAAAACCATCCTCCCGGACGAAAGTATCGTTCCTCACGATGAGATACCGGATGGTACATTAAGTCTCCGTTCATCTACCATCCACACCTACTAACCTACTCCCGAAGATACCACGCCCTCAGAACGGGCGAAATCCCTCCACCACACCCGCTACAAAGCCACATTAGGCCTTCAATCCCTCACATATCTTCAAACCCTCTCATCCCAATCCCCAGGTCCCTCACTCTTACTCACCCTCCTTGCATTCAACGACGCACGTGACTCTTGGACAACCCCCACAGCACACTCACAAGCCCATGCCCTCCTCACTTACTATTCGTCTCACCTTCACAGCTCGTCCTTCCTAGTCGACCATCTACTACAAGAAACCATTCGTCCTCTATTCTCGAAATCAAAACCCGAGACTATAACGTCCACGGGCCGGAAAGCGATGCCCAGTTCTGCACCACCGAGGAGGTTCGATGTAGATTCAGAGTTGGCTAAACCCTGGAAATATGGAAGTCCATGGTGTGTTACGGTTTTTAGGTGGGTTATGAATAATATTGAGGTTTGTTCTCTCTGACTTCCTCTCTTCCCCTTTTTGATTTTAAATCTATCTACTAACACACAAAAAGAACGATCAAATTCCCAACCAGTGGCCATTGATTATCCCCCCTATCCTCACCCTACTAGACGACATATCCCTCTCTTTAAAAGCCACCGGTCTTGAAATCCTAAATCACTTCCTACCTAAATTTCCCCTGGCTACCCTTTTGCAGACCGGGCTTTTTTCCGTTTTCGAAGATGCGATTTTCCCTACTTTATCTTATCTCCCCACCCTAACCCCAGAATCCGAATCTCTGGCTTTGATCGGACCAGCTTATGATGCTCTATTCGTCTTATATAACGTGCGGTTCCATGCCCCGAATTCTTCTGGCGAGAAAAAAGACGGCCCAAAAAGAGAGGATGAAAAGAAAGAACGTCAGAAATTCCTAGATAAGATTTTTCGACGGGGAATCTGGCTGGCGTACACGCATTGTCCGGACACAGCAGCAGTAGTCACGCTTCTGACGCAAAAACTAGACGTTTTGATAAAGTTGATGGGCATTAGTTGTGTTAAACACCTAAAGGTACCTGGCTCCCTTAACTAAATACCTTAAAAATACCAAGCTAATAGACAAAAGTACCTCATCCCCCTCCTAAGCGCCCCTCTCATCTCCCCCTTCACCCTCCTCCAACCCGCCCTCTTACTCTCGACCCTGCACACCCTGCAAACCCTGATCCTAAACGCGTGGCCACGTCTCTCTTCCTCCGAACACCGTATAGCGCTCATTAGAGCTGTGACTCTGTGCTGGAGCATAATTTTACGAGATGGAGAAGAGCGGATTGAGGACGGGAGGACGGAGGGGGAAGAGATAGAGGATGTGAAGAGGGAATTGAAGAGAGTTGCGAGGTTGCTTGTGGAGGCTGTGGAGAGCAATGAGGATGTGGATCTGAAGAAGGAGTTGAGGGTGCTAGTGGATGTTGATGAAAGATTGAGCGAGGTCTGGGGGTTTGATGAACATGAGGACGAAGAAGAGGGGAATAAAGAAAAATAGTAGTGGTAAGAAAACCAATACTATGTCCTCTAACACCGGCTCTATTGCTGCCATAATGCACCAAGCTCAACGCCAAGTTCAATCTCAATCAATAGGCTGTTGTTTAAACAGACTCTTCCCCGATAGCCACTTCTTATAAGCCTTATATCTCTTCTTCGCTTTATCCTCCTCCGTAACCGTAAGTGGATTCTCAGCTACTACTAAAAAATCTCCATATTCTTCTAATTCCTCATAGCCCTCTCCCGTCATCTCGCCATTTTCTCCAATCCCACCATTCACTCCACTTCCACCTACGCCGAGTCCCATTCCTCCATCCGCCCAATTGTTCACATAATCCAAATACTCACCATCGATATCCTTTGGGACATCCGTACTGATAACCAGAGGCAAAGTTTGTGGGTGTTCAATGTATCTCGCATAATCCTCCTCCTCGTTATAACTCACACTCGGGTTTAATGATTCGTGAACAACTTGCGTGAATGTCCACTGCGCAGCTTTTGATTTATCAAGTGGTGTTAATTTCTGCTTCTTCTCTCCGCTATCTTCCGTGAGATCAGTGGAATTCGATTCTTTCATTATTCCATGATGGAGCTGAGTTACATCTTTTTCGTTAATGGGTTGAAGCCAACGTTGGATAGATATACGCTTAGAAGGTAGATTGTTAGAATGAATCGAAGCCGAATCGTCATCGGGTTCTAGAATATGAACTTGCGCTTGAGCATCACTGGGGTCGAGGATGATGACTTCTTTCTTGATTTTGGGTTTCTTGTCGGGTACGTCTTGGTCGGCTTCAGTGCGTACTTTGAAAGGAGAAAGATCATAGCGCCCGTCATGTGTAGAGCGGAAGGGAATGTACCGAAGGGTGGAGTTTATATTTCCGGGATAAGAGAAGACTTTTAGGAGGGAGGAAAGGGCAAGTGGCTTGTAGTATTCTAGCCAGTAATCGTCAAAAAATCCGAGAGGTTTGTTCCTTAAATTGCCAATAGGTCCGATATAAGGAGGCAATGTTCTTTTTTCAAGATATGAGGGTGTATACCAGTGCATGTAACTTCGACGATTCTTTCCTGACCATGTTTTGGCGTGATGTAGGTAGTAGTCAGAAGCAAGGTCCCATAGCATAGGTTGCCCAGGGGCGAAAATGTAATTTCCAAGGAAGAGATTGTAGGCTTCTTGTCTTTGGCCATCAAGGAAGGAATTGTTGTAATAACGTTTGAAGCTTTCAACCATATCCCGCGAATGACTTGTCCATTGGTTGATCTTCCGATAGGTCTCCATGGTGTTGACAAGCTGCGATCCACCATATTGAACAGCAATTGTATCTCCATGGTCGTGGTACATGTGTGTAAAAAGGTTGAGAGCATCGGTATCATAATCTATGTAGCTAGTGCCAATGATACCTAGTGCATGGAGTTGGTGCCCTAGAGCTCTCTTGCCAATTACAAATTGAGCTGCATTAGTTCGGTCAAGACAATCAATGCAATTCGTTCTTGCAACTCCATTCTGAACTCTTGGCATTGAGGTTTTACCGTCACCATTCTGGAAGAATCCAGTAGTGGCTAACACCTCTTCAGCGATATCTTCAAGAGCGCCGATGACATCTTGATCTCGACTCTTAGAAGCACGACTCATATCCCAAGGATGATGAATGATCTTGTTTTCTTTAGGGAGGAATTGATTCAGGTAATCGATCGCAGTAGTAAATTCTTTAAGCAGCTTCGATTCTCGTGCATTCCTTTCTCTTTCTTTCACTAGATTCAAAACATAGACAGGAGCACCGTATCTCTCGAAGAGATTGTCAAAGTGTAATGCAGCTGCGCTGTAGAATGGATCGACAAGGTTCAACTGAATTGGAGGCTTCGGAGTAACGCCTGTGTTATCTTGAGTCCAGTATAAGGGGATACTGCCTCGATGTTGCACATAAGACGTAAAGTTTGGGTTGGCAAAAAGCTTCGGACCTGGAGCATGAAAGGACGTCGTCAGAACTTCGGAAACAATTTGTTCAGTTTCCACGTCGTTGGCAACATAGCCCTAAAAGAATTAGTAGCGAATGAAAACATGAACGATGATCATACTAAGTCATTTGCACCACGCTTCAAAAACCGAGCACCGGCAAAGTATCTAGATCGTCTTGCAATTATCGTGATGTACACCGTACGCCCGTAAACCGTAAGGGCTGTACGAAATCAGTTATGTCTTTCACTCTTCATCGATTGGCATACCAGACTGATCAATATAGCCATGAATAACAGGTAAACACCAGTCATAAGTATTTTTCAAAGCCATATTTGCAGGTTGTAAAAGATAATTATTCCAAACAAACATAGAATTGTAATCTTGGCAATGAGGGTAAGGGTCTCCTCGAGAAATAGCGTTTCTTTCCGAAACAATATTATGCTGTAAAGTACGTGTAATATCATAAGAATAGCTGAAATAAAACGACCTAGTCAAGTCTAGATTGTTAAGGATTTGAAGGAACCGTGCTTCTTCTGGATTACGAACTTCTGGCTTGAATCTCGAGCTGCTTCCAGTGGTCAGGGGTACGAGATCTGTGCCATCAACTTGATACACAAAATGTCCCCCAATCATTGCAACTTGACTTCTCTTGGTAATGACAAGCATGTAATATGATCCAGTGAAGCGTATGAATCCCAGCAAGCCCCAGGTACTACACCTTAATTTCATCCCCCCAGTACTTTTATTACCATCATCAATTGCATTCAACAATTGACTCATCTCCGTCTTGGTATACATAATCTCATCTTCCGCAATATTCAGACTCCCCGTTTCAGCAGTCCGATCAATTTTCAGAATCCGAAAGCGTTTGTCCATCACATCTGCGCCCACAAGGTAATATCTAGTGGCAGTTTCGTATAAGGAGAACTTATGCATCATGCATACTCCCTGATCGCCAACCTTCTCATATTCGGCACTCTTGTTCCTCTTCGTTTCTGAACTTGGGCTAGTTGACCGTTGAAATGGTTCGGCCACGACAGGTTCTTCGATCCCTAGAGGTAATCCCCGTTTCGATCCATCTGGGTCCGACGGAGGATTATTATGAAGAGCAGGGAATTTCGAACCCGAATCATTGGCACCTCCAATGTTGAATTCCGTGCCCAAAGGAGAGGTTATCGCAGATGTCGTTCGTGATCCATTGTCCGTTGAGGACCTTCCAGTTGTACTTAGAGCTTCGTGGTTGTTCGAAGTATCTCCCACTAGAGAGCGTCCACTATTCGAGAGACCATCTTCTTGTTCTGCCATCTTGGCACGGGATTTAAGGTATTCGTAACCTCATTCTAGGCAGGGACTAAGTCGTGTAATGTTGACGGGAACCCTGAATCTCTAACTGGACCGACGTTGATTGTCAGTATAATTTATGTTTGTGCCTCACTTTTGAGGCATGAACCAATTATTTCACATGCGAGAGCGGACGCCCAAAATTTCATGCACCTACCACACACGACGAGATCCTTTCCCTTTCTTTTGCGCCTTCATCATCTCCTCCTTTTCTCTCTCTGTATATATTTCCTACATAATTTCTTATTGGCAGGTAATGCATCTGTCACCTCGCCATGTCTGATGACAATCATCAGACAGAGAGCTTGGAAAATCTGAAGGATGACATAATTCAGAGTGAGTGAAGCCTGACATGTGATCGTGAGCGTGAGCGTGAGCGTGAGTATAGACTGACGCCCATTAGATATACTGAATGAAGAAGATGTGTGATTGATTGATACCTTCCAGAGAGAATATTGAGAGACTGATATCGATTAGCTATATAAAATCCTCGGCGCATGGCGCTCTGCGACGCCGGCGGAGTTGCGACGATGTTATCTCGAACGAAGCAAAATCTGCCATCCTGACAAACCTCCCTTCCACCCTCAATCAACTAGGTTCATTTGTCTCTACCATTTCCGATACGAACTCTGACGATAATACAGTGCTTTCCAAAGACTAGGCTTCGCATTCGACATCCTGAAATCCCCCAGCGCAAGGAGAACCTACAACCGCGCGTCCAACCCCACCACGTCCCACCTCCCAGACAAAACCACCTTTCTAGGTGGAGAACACACATTTCGCGGTGCCGTTGAGTCCATCTTGCAAGAATTCCTGACGGGGGATTTTGTAATCGTGCGACGCTGGCTACAATCTCTACATAAACAATATCCCAACCTTGTGAGCGAAGAAGTCGTAATAACGATCGAGCGCTCCTTCATCCTGATTCGAGAACTCGTGCTCACTACGCGCACTTATGCTTTACTAATATACATAGAATTGGGCAGGATTCATAGGGTGCAAAAACAGTTGATGGGACTAGGGTATTTGGATGTGGTGGGAAGAGCTCGATTGACCATTCATCTAGTGAGGGTGACGCTGGCGGTGCCCATGAGGGTTGACAGGGCCTTGAAACAGAGAGAGGAAAAGGCTTGGAGGGCCAAGGCTGCGGGCTTGCAGGCGCGAGGCATTGTGCTTACAGAAGAGAGGGGCAGGGCCGGCATTTTGAACGATAGGGTTAGTAAGGTTTTGGAATTTATTGTTGGGGCAGCAGGGAATGACGAAGGGGCTGATGAGGCCTGGAGTCGCAAAATGGGTGCGGGTACTTCTTGATTTGACTTGGATTGGTACTTGTACTTGGGTTCGATTTTTAGCGGCATGGCAATTGGCGTTCATTATGAAGGCTTGTGCGTGTTGGGCTATCTCCTGGTTATGGATTTTTTTTTATGACCTAATTTCCAGATATATATTTTTTCGATGTACGAGTATTTTTCTTGAATTGAATATTTTCTTGTTATGAGGATTCACTGCGACTAGTGTCTTAACTCACCAAACCTCACTAATGTACACTTCACAATGAAGAACACAGCTTCCATTCTTTTATATCTCTATGTCGTCTCCCATAATGTCCACACACCTATCAATGGTCTCATCAGGCTATCCCAAAATATATAATACACCCTCCAACGCCGGGACTTACAACCCATTAACATGCTCGCTCAATCACTGCTAATAACACTTCTCCTCCCCTTCCATTCAATTTTCGCTCCGCGAACAACAAGTCAACTCATAGCTCCTCAACAAGAAAAGGTTTAGCACCCTGTCCGAAAATCAAGTGGGGTTTCCTCCTTCCAAGATCAAGGATCGTTTGTGCGAAGACGCTGTTCGCCCATGCGAACCAACTCCCTGGGTATCGTTAGAAGATGTTCGGATGGAGATGAGATGGGGGGAAGCATACGGGTATATTCGCCAATACGGTTTACATGGATACTTTCGTGAACAAGACCGAGTCTGCTTGCTCGGAGGACCAGATCAAGACATTCTTTGATTTCTGCATCGTCGTCTGAAGTCATGGCTTGCAGGAGTAGACTCATGGGCCATGCATGCTCGGGTCCAATATGTGGTCCTGGTTGTTGTTATTTGTGAATAGCTCATAGTGGAGAAAGGGGCGATGGTGAAATGGAAGAGAAATACTTACCACCAATTCCCTTAAAAGCCTTTCCCTCCAGATAATATGGATTACCCTCTTTAGTCAACAACATTCTCCGAGTATTAAGATAGACCCGATCATTTTTATCCACAAATCCCATTGTCGGCAAAGCAAGCAGAGAAGGCACGTTCGCATCATCCATCATAATTTGTGATCCGTACCCATCAACCTCATACGCAAACACCGGACCGTAAGTCTTATGTTGCACCACCCCATATTCCCAAATCCCATTATTGATTACATTGGCCCTCTTTTCAAGATCTTGGGCAAGTTGATTCTTTTTTACGGCCTTTAGAAGCACAGATGTACGTTGCAATTCCATGGCTATCATGGCATTAGCTGGAATATAGAAACCGAGGATCGTCGCATCATCACTGGGTCGGAAGGCACTTCTGATGAGCCCAGTTCCAAAATTCAAAGGATTCCCAATCCCAGAAAGGGCGAGAGTTTCTGTGCCCTGATCTGTTCGCCGACTGAATGTATAGGAATTCTTTTGGAATCTGGAAGTCTTTGGATCGAATGTCGACTCGGATTGTTGATCGAGAACAGTTAAAAGTGTGTCTAATGCAGCATACCATCTCGGAGTGAGAAAATCTGTAGATTTCGTATAGTTATAAAATGTATTCCCGAGGGACAAGAAAGCGGCAAGGGAATCTAATTCGTATTTACATTCAAAGACGAATGAGGGTTCATATGTAGGATGAACATAATCATCCTGTCCATTATGTGAACTTGCTAATTTCGAAGGTCCAGGTGGTTGAAAAGCGTTGCAATACGGGGACTGAATAACGTATTCTGCTTGTGTGTTTATAGCCCCCAATATCAAGTTAAATATCTTCGGGTCTCTCTTTGCCAATGGCTGGTATTGTAATAGCTGGTTTGTGGAATCTCGTAACCATTCGGCATTGATATCTCCAGTCACAACGAAAGATTGTGGTCCTTGCCATCTTCCATCATCCATCGATCTGGGTTTTAGCTCGGTATGCTTTTTCGTCCCATCAACATGCCATCTTATAGTCGTATCTAAAGTATTGGGAAAGGCGTTCTCGAATAGTCTTGCAAGATCTTTGTCCACCATTTTACTCGTAACTTCGGCAATAATCTGCTCAACTGTTGAAGAAGTGAAGGTTCGACAATGGACCGAAGGTCTTTGGAAAGGTAGCTGTAATGGCCCTTCTGAGAGAGGTCGGCTTCCAAAGTATGAGCGCAGCCCTGACTTGAATTTGACAGACTTACTGGGCAAATGTAGAGTATTTCTTGTAATCCGGACAAGCCTTTGCATACTGATAGGCGTCTTCCAGCTGATCTTGAAATGCGTCCATTGGAGGTGGAGCACCTGCAAGCCCTGACCCAATCCATAGCCACAGCGACAGCAATGTGATGCGACCCATCGCAATGTACTCAAAGGGGTATGCGATATAGTGTCAAGGAAACGTGGCTTTGGTGAATCTTCAAGACGACCTCATTACTAGGTTGCAGTTGGGGTTGGGGTTGGTTATGGCTTCGCATGAAACGGAGCTTGGCTCCAGTCTCTTTAGGGGTGTCGCAGACGTACGATGTTCGTTGAGCTGAGAGCAGCCAGGGCGTTCTCTTCAGTACTTATATTTATCGAAATCAATTCATGGTTTCACGGAAGGGAATTGTTGTTGCTCAAATCTATTCATAGCCTTACGTGAGAGGCTTTCAAGGCTGACAGAATAGGCGAGTCAAGGTTAACCTTACTGTACTCGTACAAGGACAAAGCAATTGTTTCTTCTAATATTTTTACTTTTATCTTTCATCCTGGTGATCCTTTCTTTTCCCGCTATTTCCTCTCAGATGTACCTCATTCTTCGAACGCAAAGAGCCTCAAATCCACCACAGGCTATAATTAACTCAGCATTTTTCGCATCAATTGAAGCCCGCGCCGGCGCTTCCCCATACCGTAATCCCGTGATCACCTTCCTGTGCCAACAAAAGAGAATGTTAAATAAGACCAACCGTGTTCCGCGATGATAATCTGACCATGCCCTCGAGATTGCGGCCACCCGGAGAATACATAACTGTGAGACCCATTACTTCGGAGCCACCACCAGTACCTTAATTCCAATTCAATCTCGGCGAAGTCTGCTGTACCAACAGTACCAACTAAAGGCGAGTCGCAAGGAAAGTGCTGCTCATAATTTAAAGAGCCATTAATCACTTGCAAAATAGCCGGCAATACATCGATGGTCGCTCTGTATATCAATACCCGTGGAAGAATTGAAGAGAAACTTTGTGGCAGCCGGATTCCAAGAAGAGAACTCTATATCAAATGCAGGACTAGTGAAGATATGGACTAATTCTAGTGTTGATATGTCCTAAGCAATCTAGGTCTAGTTATAGATCGTATTCCCTATCTCTGACCCTCAACCCTTCCAGTTTCCTTCCTTTAATGCAAGCTAGATGGTGCTAGCTTGTCTCTTGTTACCTATACGCTAGCAATCACTTCTCGATGCGGTTATTCACCAGTCTAAGCTTGGGCTTGAGTTCTAAGCCGAACAATGAGATCGTCTATAGCTGGTATGCCTTGTTGATCTACCCACTCCGTGCATTTCCAATATGTAGGTATCTCGTCATTCGGCCCATAAGAACTTCCATCCGGCTTGCACCTCTCCCATTGCCCAGCTGCCAAATTATATTTGACCTGTCGAGGCGGGGGCTTAGTCCCGCCAAGGCGTCGATGGACTTCTGCATAATCAGATGTCTTGATGTAACCTAGATCTTCTTTCCTGTGCAGGCGAAAGACATAGGATTCTGGAGCCCTCAGTTCCTTTGTTTCTCTAATGTATGACATTCCAGCAACAAGGTCACCAGAGACGTGATGGACAATGCCGCCTCCGCTGGATTTGGTTTCGACGAACAGAAATGTGTGGTATCTCATGCCTCTGCCGTGCATTAAGGGATCTTGGTCGGTAAGCTTGAATTGGACCCTGGATATTTTATAATACCCGCTTGGCATTGCAAGCCGTGTGTCTTAAGAGGATCGCATACATAAAACTTGAAATGTAAAAAACTATCACAACACTGATTGTGAATGTCAGTTACGGGTATTTATGGTTTTCCAGAAGGTTATTAAATGAGCTGTAAACGCTATTTTTATATCACTAACATGTCGGCCCTGGTGGCCAACGCCAGAAGTAAGGTTACTTTGAAGGTTACTTGTACGACACGCGTACGCAGAGAAAGACATCCAGGATGATTGACTCACCACGACCTTGATTACTTATGACTCCACGAATACCCCAGCATGAAGTATGCACTGGCAACTGTCTCTTGACCATTCTGCAATTGACCTAGCCTACACATACTATTCCTAGTATCCGCGGAAGCACGTCGGCCCAATATACTCCAAATATATGTATAAGATGTGAATATCAGGGTCTGTGACAATGATCTCCTAGGAAAAGTATTCGGGGATTAACAAATCTAAAATTACCTAGGTAGAGAGTGAGAGAGCATGCTGAAGGCAGGTCACGTGCAGCAAAACAAGCCAAGATGACGTCGTAGCTACTGACGAACAAGACAATTTTGGTTGACGCTATAATCGTGAATTAAACAAGTTGTAATAATAAAAGTTAGTGAGCTTTGAGGACATCAAGGGAAAACGTGGTCGCAGCCTTGATTTGTGTTTCTTCAAGTGTTTATATTATCCGCCGGTGACCTTCATTTGCACCATCCCATTAATACTATACGGCTTAATTGTCAACAAATCGCTTGCCCATCCTTTCCCAGAGCGCTGTTATTACCGGTGGGCATCCATCCACTCTTTATTTATCTCCATCCTCGAAATACGACATGCAACAAAAGACCCCGTCCAGGATGCGAGACAGGGTTGATCACGACACCCAGCCAATGGCGGGTGGTTGCAGATGGGGACTCCCGCACCCACCTTTCCCACCGGCTGCACGCTCCTATATTGTGTTCGTGCAACATTTGTCTATGGCTTCAACCCGTCCAGACCGCAGCAGCGATCAACAGTGAGAGGCAATCTCTTTCCCATTGCACAATTCGGGGAAATGCAGAGGGAGCAGCATTGCTTCATGTGCCAAGTCACCATTAGCTCGCCGGGCGACGGGCCGTTATCCCACAGACTGTACAAGCAAGTGTAAGCTCACCCCCACTTCTCCACTATATTCTCATTGCTCCAGGACTCCGTTTTCTGGTTCCTGGATGGTGTTACCGGTCATGTGCTGGCAAAGACATTTCCCTTCCTTTCCTTTCCTTTCACATTGTTACACTGCTTCCAGCCTCTCCGGATTCTACTCTTCCCCTCTTTCTTGCGAGACAGTTGAAGCTTCAGTTCGTCCAAAATGCCGTTCAACGTTGAAGATGTGCTGTCGAAGCTCAGCAATGGGGAGAAATCGGCTTTGCTTTCAGGTATACGCCCCATTTCATTCCAATACCTGGGTTGCAGCTTGGTAGAGTGACCGTGGAAGAAGCATGACTGAACCAACCCCGCAAATAGGAATCGATTTCTGGCATACCTACCCGATTCCCGAACACAATGTCCCTTCAATCCGTCTCAGTGATGGACCCACCGGAATCAGAGGCACGAAGTGGTTCGCCGGTGTTCGAGCAGCTTGTCTCCCATGCGGTACAGCACTCGGGGCAACCTGGGACAAGGCTCTCCTAAAACAAGGCGGGAAACTTCTCGGAGAAGAATGCATTGCCAAAGGCGCCCATTGCTGGCTGGGACCGACGATTAATATCCCCCGCTCACCACTCGGTGGCAGAGGTTTCGAGTCATTCTCTGAGGATCCACATCTTTCTGGATTCCTCGCAAGTGAGATGATCAAAGGGTGTCAATCCACAGGGGTGATCTCCACGGTGAAGCACTTTGTGTGTAACGACCAGGAACATGAGAGACGAGCAGTAGACACAATTGTTACCCCTAGAGCTTTGAGAGAGGTGTATTTGAGACCCTTCCAGATTGCTGCGAGATATTCTAATCCAGGAGCCATGATGACTTCATATAACAAGGTGAATGGGACGCATGTTGCTGAGAATCCTGAGATGTTAGAGGACTTGGTGAGGAAGGAGTGGGGATGGAACCCTTTGATAATCAGCGATTGGTAAGTCTCATTCATCTGGGTGCCACCTGATATCGAGGTCGGCCTTCGGATCTGATGATTTTAGGTATGGTACTTACTCTGGAGCTGGAGCTATCAATGCTGGATTGGATCTCGAAATGCCTGGCAAAACAAGGCATCGTGGACCTGCGGTGGAATTTGCCCTCTCATCTCGTTTAATCAAGCAATCAACCCTCGATCAGAGAGCTAGAAATGTCCTACAATTCATCGATGAGGCGAGCTGCATCTCGGTCGCAGCAGAGGAAGGTGAGAGGAATTTTCCTAAAGATCGTCAGTTGAACAGAAAAATTTGTGCTAGCAGCATTGTATTGCTGAAGAACGACAACAATATACTTCCTCTGCCTAAGAAGATGAAGAAAGTGGCACTCATCGGATCACACATGAAGAATCCTTCAATCACTGGTGGAGGGAGTGCATCTTTGGAGCCTTATTATTCAGTCAGTCTGTATGATGCGATCAAGGAGAAGTTAGGATCCGATGTGGAAATAATTTATGAAGTTGGTGCTTATGCACATAAAATGCTTCCCATGATCGATAGACTTATGAGCAATGCCGCCATCCACTTCTACAACGACCCTATCTCAGCCGCAAGCAGGAAACCCGTGGGAAAAGAGCCATTGTACAAAACTTATTTCCAACTCATGGATTATAAGAACCCAAATTTGCATTTCGACCTCTTTTACGGGACGGTACTTGCTGATTTCACTCCTGATATATCTGGTCTATGGGAGTTTGGTCTTACGGTCTGCGGAACCGGTAACTTCTATATTGATGACGAACTTATCATCGATGATACCACAGATCAGAGACCGGGCACTTCTTTCTTTAGCAAAGGTACGGCCGAAGAATTCGGGACCAAGGAACTTGTGGCGGGACGAGTCTATAAACTTCGAATTGAATTTGGGAGTTCTGCCACATCAACAATCAAGAACATGGGCGTGGTAAGTTTTGGTGGAGGAGGTGCCCGATTAGGAGCTTGTCCAAAGGTAGATGTAGAGAAGACGATTGAGAAAGCTGCAAGAGCTGCCGCCGAGGCAGATTATGCAGTATTGTGTACGGGATTGAATGTTAGCGCGTTCCCTATATTTAGGAGAATTCTACTAAACATATGTAGAGCGATTGGGAATGCGAGGGATTTGATCGTCCTACAATGGGCCTCCCGCCGAATATCGACCACCTAATCTCTCGAGTTCTGACGCTTGCACCAGGTACTGTTATTGTCAACCAATCCGGAACTCCAGTCTCAATGCCATGGCATAAGCAAGCCTCCACACTTATCCAGGCTTGGTATGGAGGTAATGAAACTGGAAATGGAATTGCAGATGTTTTATTCGGAGACTTCAATCCTTGCGCAAAGTTGCCTTTGAGTTGGCCTGAAGACATCAAGGACACCCCAGCCTACTTGAACTTTGGGAGTACGAGAGGAAGAGTACTTTATGGTGAAGATATATACGTAGGGTATAAGTATTATGACAAAGTTGAGAGACCACCATTGTTCCCTTTCGGGTATGTTTTCGATCCTCCAACATCCAATTGCTGACCCTACAGACATGGCCTATCATATACAACCTTCTCACTCACCTCCATAAGTCTAAGCACTAGCCTCTCCAACCACCACTATTTCTCTGCCAACGTAACTGTCAAGAATACTGGTTCCAGGCCCGGGTCTGAAATCCTACAGCTCTACATCAAAGCCCCGGAATCTCCCACTCAGCGGGCGGTCAAAGAACTGCACGGCTTCGAAAAAGTCTATGTGGAAGCGGGCGAAGAGAAAACCGTGGAGATACCCATTGACAAATTCGCGACTTGTTTCTGGGACGAGAGCGAGATGCAATGGTGCTCGGAACAGGGAAAATACGAAGTCATGGTGACAACCAGCGGTGCTTTGTATCCGCCACAGCATGTGGAAACCATAATGGAAATCCCTGTAAGTCGGTGGTGGGTAGGCCTGTAGGGGCAGAAAGCGTCTTTTTTGAATGTTTTGCAACACCACTCAATATGTAGCTTCGCGTTGACCAAGAGCTGTTTCTTGCGGTTTTCTTACCCCCTTATATTAAGTACGCACTAGCGCCCATTCTCACAATTCCAATTTTCTAAGCTGTTTATGTTGCTGGGAATCCAGCATTAAAAAGAGTCTCAATGTAATGATTGTCGATTATTTTTAAGATTCCGCCTGATATTTTGAGATTAAATCCCCCCTACCCTCGGATCAGAAACGGATATAGAAAATCACAGAGCGAAATTCACCCTACTACATTTTCTCCAAGCTTTCTTCTCATATGTCGATTTACTCTTTAAGTCTCCTCCCTTCGGTCGATTCTTAGCCTCAGATCCCCTTCTCCATCTATTTAATATTCAAGTCAAACGAGACCCTCCAGCCCTTTTCTCCCCCCAACCTCCCTCTCTATTTGTGTCCCTCGCCACAGCACCACAAATACTCATTCACCATTCTTATTACATGCGAACCACAAATTGCAGGATGCAACCTTCCCATCGCCAAAACCGTAGATGGGTGGATATATGGGATCCCTGGCGCGGAATGGATACCTAAGGCTCTTGGTGCTGTATTTATTCGCGGCAGAGGATTTGGTAAGATTATGTCTTTTTTTCACTCTCGTTTTTGGGTTTTGGTTATGATATTGGGGTGGTTTGAGATTCGGGGCTGATAATGAGCTCGAATCGGAGTAAAGCTCTCATTTCTGCATGATCATGATAAGGAAAGAGGGTCGAGATGTTGTGGCAATTTCGGGGGTTTAATAAAGAAAAAAAACCGTAACAAGAGATTTATTTTCCCGCTTATATCTGGTGCATTTTTTGTTATATACACATATATATATACATATATATATATTTCGCTCTACATACGTAGAGTTTTGAGCGAGTTGATTTCCTTCGTATACCGTATGTATTGGCTCCACTCGCATTTAAGTACTTCTGTACAGTTATGCGGGAATTTAGAATTCTGGACAGGGATAGAGGTGGTAGATCCTAACGTGAGACAGCAGTTTAGAATGGTGGTTCTTCCTACTGTATTTTAGAGATATGTAGAAATAATACTGAGGGAATCCGACGATGCTAGAGATTGTGAATATCTACCTACTACAATCAGGTGTGTGTAAATGCAATGCAGATTACGGCGATAATACCTAGCAACGAAGCAGGAGATAATAGGTAGACTCGACGACAAAAAATATGGTGGATGATGAGTAGTATATTTCAAGCAAAGCGCACGCTTCGCCTAGTCTAGATACTTTTTATAAAATTACAATATGTTTTCAGTCATCTCGGAGGGTATAATACATTGCTTCAAGATTTAGGAGCATTCTGCTCGGCTGGATCAAGCTTATCGTCCTCATCAATAAACTCCTCCCTAGGAACACCAGCTTCTGAAG
Organism: Chlorociboria aeruginascens; assembly: GCA_002276475.2. Lineage (NCBI taxonomy): Eukaryota > Fungi > Ascomycota > Leotiomycetes > Helotiales > Chlorociboriaceae > Chlorociboria > Chlorociboria aeruginascens. Next base: position 45,700 of record NCSK02000099.1, read on the forward strand.
AAGGTGATTCTTCAGTCTCGTCGATTTCCCCGTTCTCGATAGCTGTGTGTAGCTCACCACCAATTTTCTCACCCTCAAAGGGAATGTATGCTTCCTCTGAAGTGGAATCCGTCGCATTTTGCCCGTCGTCAACTCCAATACGCTCTGTCGGCGGTTCTATCGTCCTCTGACTTAATTTTGTGACCGTCCTCTTCTGCGATGCTAAGCGTTGTAGTCTCTGAGCTTCAGTGAAAGCTAGTCCAGCCAACGAGTCATCGATCTTAGCTTCCACTTGACTTTTCACATGAAAACAAAGACGCTGACTTGGAAAAATACCGGCAAAGCGGTAGCTGAGCCACATGTACAGCGTTAAAGCTTTATGCAACGCTTCAAGTTCACGCAGGAACTCTTTGGCCCCGCCTGGGAATGTGAATTTGTCCCATTGAAGTAACTCTAGATTGAGTTCTGGAATATCAAGGAGATTGCCACCAGACTGCTCAGCGACACAACGAGCGAAGGCCGTTAGAGCTGAGATACCACCAGAGTCACGTAGAGAGACAGGTGCTGCACTGAAGATAATTCGCTCATTGATTCTCAAGTCAAATTTTTCGATTGCATCTGCGATTTGAATCTGCTCTTTTAACGTACAGAGATGGAACCGAGAGCTGACAGAGGAAATTGCATGAAGCCGAAGAGTGATATAACTGAAAGGAGTTCCTCTCGGAAAATATGCCGCAAATCTCTCGAGCGTTGATGCTGGCGGGAAAATGCCCGCTGACTTGAGAGGCTCAACTTCCCCATCCATAGCAGCTTTAATAATGGGCAAATCTACTTTTCCGAGTGTGGTGACAAATCCAGTCGGTACCTTCTTCTTCTCGGGAGGATTGAGGTCCAAAGTAGTTTCACCACTAAGTTGCCTCGAGGAATCTGTTTCTATAGCATCGCGTGCAGTTCTATACCTCCCCGCTCGACCAGCAATCTGCTTGATCTCGGGGCGTGGAATGACTCTCCATGATTTTCCATCATATCTTGAAGTTGTCTCAAAGATGATTCTTCTGATAGCCAAGTTCAAGCCCATCCCAACCGCATCACTTGCAACAAGAAAGTCATAATCGTTGTTTGGCTTGTTGAATAGGTTGGCTTGTTGGGCACGGGTCTCTGGTGGCAGTGAACCATAAACAACAGCACAACGTTTCCCAGTAATGGACTCAATTTGGTTCTTCATATCATGAATTGCCATTCGAGAAAAGAGTATCACGGCGTCGCCCTTTTTCAATTTTGTCAAATCCCAATCGAGACTTTTAGGCATGTAAGCCAGAGGGCTAAGACGCTTATATTTATGTATTATGAGCTTATCGCCAATGGATGCGCAGAGGTCTTCGATAAGAGGTATTGTCCGTATTTCACCGCAGAGATGGACTTCCTTTGCTTGAATGCCAAGAAATGCTTGCGTCCAGGCCCAGCCACGCTCATAATCACCCATCATTTGAATTTCATCAATTACTGCAACGTCGACTTTGGCATTAAGAGGAACCATCTCGACTGTACAACTACTCATAACTGCAGTCTGCCCCTCAGGTATGCGTAGTTCTTCCCCGGTTATCAGTGCGCATGGCTTTCCCTTAGCATTAAATCGAGTGTAGACTTCATGAGCCAATAGTCGAAGAGGTCCCGCATAGATCCCAGATTCTGCTGCTTCTAGTCTTTGCAGTGCATGATAGGTTTTGCCCGAGTTTGTTGGTCCAACATGGAGGTGTATAGTCCTTTGCATAGCTCTTGTTGCTGGGTACCATTCATAAGGAAAGCGAAAATCAGCTAGCTTTCTCTGCTCGGCATCACTGAGCGTTTTTGAACGGGCGTCGATAATCATGAGGCGTAAAGAATATTCTAACTCTGTACTGAGACCTCTTACATCCTTTGAGACGAACGCATGTTTAAGCCGGTAGAAAAGGCTATTTTCTTCCTTGCTGACAAGACCTAGGTCATTTGCCATCCTGAAAACCGTACTTAGCTCTGTCTCGAAGTCTTGGGCATATCTCGTGAGTTGCGCGTAGGAATCGATACCCCATATATGAAACATATCTGCGGGCAAATGACGTCTTGATAGTGAGCGTAATAACGAAATATACTGTTCTGTTACAAGTCCTTCAAAAATTCCATATTTGGAGTTCTTTTTGGGGGTCGTGTTTCTTGGCCTGAAAACTGCGCCGAATGCAAATACAATTGGTTGAAACATATTTTGAACAGGTTTACTGAACGTACTTTGACCAAGCCGTCCGGAGACGCCATCGCCAATCTTTCTGTACTTTTCGCTTCCAACTTTCCGACTTTCCATATTGTCATTCTGAGAGGCGTCTTTGGGCGTTGTGTGGCGGGCTTTGGGTAAGGTTTGGCGACTTTCAGGATCTGGATTAGGAGTTATAACTCTGCCCCGGGGTATAAGATTACCGGTACGGCGGCTGCGCTGCTGCTCAAAATTGGAAACGAAAGCTCCATGATGAGTCCGAGGGATATAACTAGCATCTTTATTCTCTCTGTTTCGCTCAAGTAGGATATTGGAGGAACGAGTTTTATGAGATCGATTTTCGATTGCAAAGCCGATTCTTGGTTGTCCAATCTGCTGAGATGATGACTAGCATACAGTGTCAGCTAGTCATGAATATAGAAAACCAATATACAAGATGACTGCCTACAGATACTTGTCTGCTACTATAATTTCTGCGGCTCTCGAGTAGAAAGGGGGGAAAAGAAGGCCATTCCGAAAAGCTTAATGTACAAGAAGCACATTTTCCAGCTCTCCGTACTGCTAATGGCATTACAGTTGCTGATAGAACTGTTGAAATGGTGAAGACGATGACAATTTCACGAAAATATATTTTCTTACGGAAAGGCGAAAGACTGGGTAGGCGGGCTCTTATGCCTAAAACCTAAGGCACACATACATGATCCTTAGACTTCTCCCTAGAACTTCACTCGTAACAACGTCACTCACTGTTCAATTCTTCAATCAAGACATTCTAGAATTCAATCACATACTCGAGAGTACCCTGATCTCCCAATATTGTATGGTAGACGACAATACAAGCAAATACAACTATGGCGTCCTCATCAACGCCCCCAACTCCTCTCCTCTAGTAAGCTCTCTCGCTTTCATCTGGCATCTTCGGTCTCAGCTAACTTCTCAGCGCCTGTATCGCCTATAACACTACTATTCTGAGTGAACACACCACTTCCGCTTCCTCCCAAACTTCCTCTCTTGCCTCCCTCGTCCTCCCCAAAATCAACCACTCCTCCGCGCAGAAACTCACCTATACCCACAACTCCAATTTCATCCACTACATCGCAGAATCTCCATCCGCATACCCGGCATCCCAAGCCTCCGCCGGTGGGATCACCTATCTCGTCATTGCTGATTCCTCACTGGGGCGACGTATCCCTTTCGGATTCCTCTTCGAAATCAAGAAACGGTTCCTCCAACAATTCGATCCTGAGAACACGGATTTCGCTAGCCTACCAAACTATGGCGCAGGTAGTTTCAATAGTGAACTGAAGAACTTGATGGTGGAATATGGAACTACTCAATCCGGGAAACAGGATGCGATCAGTAATGTACAGGGGGAGATTGATAATGTAAGGGGCATTATGAGTCAGAATATTGAGAGTTTGTTAGAGAGGGGAGAGAGAATTGATCTATTGGTTGATAAGACTGATAGGTTGGGAGGAAGTGCGCATGAGTTTAGAGTGAGGAGTAGAGGATTGAGGAGGCAAATGTGGTGGAAGAATGCAAAGCTGATGGTACTTTTGAGTGTGGTTATTATCTTCCTGATTTATTTATTTGTTGGCTTTGGTTGTGGTCTGCCTGGGTGGTCGAAATGTGTGGGTTCGGGAAAGTGATGGAGGAGGTTGGAGATGTGCGATAGATGAGGGCGAACGAAGAGTTATACCATGGGAATGGAGTTCAGAGACAACTGATTCTTGGGGCAGTCCCACTTAAAGCATTAATTCATTATTGTCATTACAAGCAGAATATTTCACTTCACTCGTATCATGCTCTATTTGCTAATCTGGGAACGCAATTTTACAATTCGCCACTTAACTCCCAACTCCCACTCCATGTCATGCAATACCTCCATCCCATCCCACACATCGAATCTTCACAATTTCACGCCCACTCCTCCAGCACCATTCCTCCCAGTCCCATCATTAAAGATATACCCCTTTGCAACCGGACTACACCATGCCATATTCCCCGCACTAACACCCGCAGGTGCTCTCTTCAACCTCTCCGTAAAGAAAACGGGATGTCGAATCGAGGCATCTAATACCATTCCTCTTCCTTTTGTTGATTGTGATAAGAAGAAAGGAATCGGGGGCATGGCTTCGATCTGCGTTTGCGGAGCTGGAGAGGGTGGAGAGGCTAGGGCGCGGGTCTGTTGCTGCTGTAATGGTGCGAAGGAGGGTGAGCTGAGCTGGTATTGTTAGTTGGAATGCATGGGGAGAGGAAGATGGGATGGGAAGGAAGCATACACGAGGTCGATTTGGTTGCAGAGAGGATATCATGTTGTTCTCCTGCTGAGGATTGGGGTTGGATGTGAAGATTTGGGAGATGGAATGCCGCAGCATAACGGCTTCCAGTTCTCAAGTTAGGAAGAAGTGTTGATTCAAAAGAAGTGAATTGATTCGCTGTAAATGAGATGGGTTGATAATATATATGTTCTGATGACGGATATCGCGGGCACTTGTGAAGGATGAGATCAATTAAAAGTGTGGGGTAGTTTGTGTGACAGACCTCGGCTCTCATGCAGAATGATGGCATTGCTGTTAACGCCGAAACAGTCAAGAATCATATGTAAATTTTGCGACGTGTGAATGCTAAGAAATATTATGGTTGAAGGAGCAAATACATTTCTCTCTTTTTCTCTTTTTCCTCATCTAAAGTTGGCTCTTAACAATCCTAAACTGCGGTGGCAAGCATCTATTTCCTTGCCGCTAAAGATATGAAGTAATACCGACTCATCTTTAAAATGCTAACTTACCCAAATACCTTCAGCTATGGGGAAGAGGAACGGATCAATACAAATCCGTCCTAATACAATGAGATAAACATCAACTCGCCAGAAATCCAGCTTTAACTATGGCCTTCGTTCGGATTTCGAGGCTCATGCCCCTCGAGTTTCTTCCATCTAAATCCACCACATAGGGGACGTTAACTGTCTATGTTCATGATAAGTCCCAATATGGTTCCCCTCACTCAATACCTCCCCTATCTTTGTGTCAATGTAGAAACATAATATAATTCCATCGAACCAGCACTTCTAGTCCATTGCTAAAAACAATACGAATGGCTTGATGTAACCTAGCTTCAACTGCTCCCCAGGTATCTCTCTAAATCTTCATTTCCATAAAAGCTCTCTCTTAACTTTGCCATCTTTTTCTTATCACTCTCTACTAATTTCCTGACCTTCCCCGCATCCAACTTCTCTCCTTTCTCCTTCTTCTTTATGCCGTTTGGGATGACGGCCCCAATACCTAATTTATCATCCTTTTCCTTCAACTTGATAGGGAATTTTATACCTTCTCCCTTGGCGCCCAAACCGAGTCGTGAATCAGGATCCCAGCCATACGAGGAGAGGTATGCGAGACCCTTGCGATGACGGTCGAGGTGAGAGGGCGGATGAGAATGCGTGAGGCAGACTTGGTGCGCGAGTGACGCTTCATGAGGTCGAGATTTCGGATCAGAATGGGATGTTTCAGGTGATGCGGCGGATAATGGGAGATTGCAGATGTCGCAGACGGCTGGTTCTGGTAGTCCCTCTTGGGTATCAGAAACTGCAGCGACAGGTTGTGCGGTCTTGGTGGAAATAGAATCTTTGGGCAAGACTAAGTTAAGATACATATCACTGATCGATTGCCCCGATGCATCTCTCGGTGATGGAGTTGCCGCAGATGAAGAGGGGACAAAATGGACTCGTTTCCTCTTTATGCCAGCTCCAAAGATGCGTTGATCCTGGAGGGGAATTTCATAAGTATCCTCATCATCCATCTTGCGTGGAATACAACAATGATCTTCGAAGCAGGATCTGCGATGGGAGGCGCAATTGCATGGTGATCATTGCAAGTGGCAAAGCTGAAATTGTGGGGCTTTACAAGCAAGAATACGCTAAACTTTTGGCCTCAAAACTTTATTTTGAGATGCCTGGAATCTAATCACCACGACACACCACGACACACCACTTTTGCCAAATATCAACAATGCCTATCCCCTTTGTTGCCGAGCACCTCTGGAAAGGGGTCAAGGGGGTTCCAGATGGCTGGACTCTTCTCAAAGCCGCTGCTGCCATCCTCGTCATCGTAGCAATAAAATGGTATTCTAGAGGACGACCTAATACCTCCGAACGCAAATTGCACGGGAAGGTTATAATTGTGACAGGTGGTACCTCGGGCATTGGGGCGGCGACTGTGCTTAGTCTTGCTGGCAGAGGTGCACAGATAATACTCTTAACACATCAATCGCCATCTGAGATGTTTCTGGTGGATTTTATTGAAGATTTGAGGGAACGAAGTGGGAATGAGATGATATATGCGGAACAGGTTGACCTGTCGTCTCTGTATAGCATCCGGCAATTTGCGACGAAATGGATTGATAATGCGCCGCCTCGTCGACTGGATATGATTGTCCTTTGCGCAGCAACCTTAACACCGAGCGGAAAGCCTCGCATCGTTACAACAGAAGGAATAGAAGAAACGTGGATGGTGAACTACCTATCAAATTTCCACCTTCTCAGTATTCTCTCCCCGGCTATCAGAGCTCAACCTCCCGACCGCGATGTACGAATAATATTCTCAACTTGTTCGTCCTACATTCGAGCAGACACCATTGGTGATGGCAGCATAGCTATGAAAAAGAAATATTGGAGCCCTTCAAAGGCGTATATGAGGAGTAAATTTGCACTTATGATATTCGGTCATGCCTTTCAGAAACATTTAGATGCTTATAAACGCCCTGATGGCTCTCCCATGAATGCACGTGTCATCTTCGTCGATCCAGGCTTTTGTCGCACACCAGGAATGCGAAGATGGTTTTCAAGGGGAACATTGTGGGGATTAGCGTTATATGTGCTGTTATATCAGAATATGTGGTTATGGCTGAAGAGTTCGGAGGGCGGAGCACAGAGTGTACTTTATGCGGCTATGGAAGCTACGCTTGGGAGGGGACCCGGTGGAAAGTTAATTAAGGAGTGCATGGAAGTAGAAACTGCGAGGAAAGATGTTAGTGATGAGAAGATAGCGAAGGAACTGTGGGAGGGGAGTGAGGTGCTAGCTGAGAGAGTAGAAAGAGAGGAAGCAGTAAGGAGGGCCTTGGCGAAAAAAGAAAAAGAGGAATTGGAGAAAAGCGGGAAGGTGGTTGAAGATGGCGAGAAGACTGAGGCCGCGGGGAGTAAGACGGAAAATAAGAAGGGAAAATCTAGGAGACAGAAAAAGGGGAAATAATGTTGGACTTATGGGACGATACAATATATGCATAGCGAGGCGTTACAATCGAATATACAACTAGTTTCAAATCCCTTACTCGGTCGATCGATTGCGAGGAGAACTCATCGGCGAATGGGTAATAAGCAGATTGATTCACTACAATTATAGATGACCTCTTCAGTGTCTCGACTCACTTAGCACATTGACGATTACAGATCTATAGGTAAGAGTATTCAAAATCCATTAATTAAAACCTCCCCAAACCTAAATCATTACATTTCAGTAACATAAATAAACTAATCAAATATCGGCCGCTTCATCTACTCTGACCAATGGTTACCCCCCAGAGAAATCCTGCATCAAACAAATTCTTCAAACACCCGGTAAATCGAAATCTGGAAAGTCTGGCCAATTCCCCAATTCAGCTGGATCACCACCAATCCTCACCCAAATAGCGTCACTAGGCGTTGGCCCATCGAGAACAAATAACATATGCCAAGCTGGAGGAGAAACATGTGCATTTGGCGGCCCCGTCACTTGGCAAACGTTTCCAGCGCAACTTACAGCTGGGAAAATGGTTCGTTGGCCCATGGAATTTCCATGTGTATTTGCCACAGCCGCAAGGAGGGAAACGCGCATAGTGTCTGTAGCGCCTTGAAACAGATTCACCGTAATGGAGAATGTCTCTCCATACGCGAGATCTGTTTTCGAGATTGTGAAGGTTGGTTTCGTCAAACCACTCAGAAGGTATGGCGGCAAAAATGTCTCAACCCTGTATTCCTGGGGAAACCTCGGATCCTCTGGATCAGAACCACTGATTAACACTCTTCCATCCTGAAGTAAGACGGCTTCGGAATGATAGAGCCTTGCGACCGTAGTATTGGCCATGACTGACATGCGGTTGTGCAGGGGTTTCGAGGGATCATAGAGCACGGCGTTGAGGTTGGGTTGGGTTGCTAGTCCAAATCCAGCACGTCCTTGTTGTCCACCATTGGCGATGAGGTAGGTACCATCAGGGAGGGCAACTATAGAGGATATTACACGTTTGGATGGCTTTATGAATCGTTAGGATCTCAGCCTAACTTTTCAAAATTCTTAAAGGGAAAAGAAGATGAGAGACATACCATCCTCTCTATAGTCCAAGTTGGGTTATCAAGCTCAGGTTGTATACTAACACAATTATCCAACGCAAATTCCGGCCCTGGAATTGATCCTCCACAAATCATCACAGTTAATGGGTCCGTATATGGTGCATACTGCGGCATTAGCATGCTAGTCCCCTCAAATGGATACGTTCTCCCTCCCAAAAAATCATTGACCGCACCCGGAATATTGGGCAATACTCTCGACGTCTCCAAAGTTTCTTCATCTAGAATTCTCGCTTCATTATAGTACGCCACGAATATACCGCCCGTTGGAAGAACAGTGAGAAACGGATAGAGATTATACGGATCCGTGCGATTGAGGTAATCGCAAAACAATACATACCCTCCTTCTGGCTTTGGCAAAACTTCCAAATTAGGGATAGGAGCGCCGTTCGAGCCTTCTTCACCACCCATTACAAGGATTGATCCGTTTGCCATAGTCATAGCAGACGGATACCACCGTCCGGCTTGCAAATGCACTTCTGAATAATTCTCTTGCCAGTCATTGACACCCCAAACGCCCGGGCTGCCATCGGGCCAGTATAGTCGGATCCCGTAGGTGTCTTGATTAGCCCAGCCGCCAATATCGATTTGACGGCCGGCTTTGTCGGGGAGGGTGAGCGAAGCGGCACAGAATACATCACTTTTTACGTGCATTGGACGCCAAGCTGCGGTGAAGTTTGAGAGGAGGGCGAGGTCGAGCTCGTATGCTCCCGTGGAGTTGGCGGCGGGTTCGGTTCCGAACTATAGGGTTTTAGAGTCTGAGGATGAAAGAAAATAAGGGGAGACGAGCTTTTTCTAAGAAGGTGACTTTCCCGTTAACGGCTGGGGTCGCGATAAGTGGGATGATCACACCTATATTCATCTCAGCATTGTTTCCCTTTTCCAGATATAGAATCCGGAAAGGGGCCAGGAGTGAAATAAAGCAGGAATTAAAACATACCACCAATCAAAAATACGTATTCCCCGGCGTCATTGCCCGTCTCAAAAGTCCAACCCTCAAGCGCAGGTCCACTCCACGTATAGTACTGGATTGTGCCCGAACCGCCACAGAGCACACTTGGGTCACCTGTACAGGCCATATTGCAGTTGGATGCGGCTACCAAAGTCGCGCCGGCGGTGACAGTGTTGTAGGCATCGCCGCAGACTGCGGTTCGGCGTTAATAAGAGAGAAAAAAAGAGAAAAGAGGCCCGAAGAAAAGGAGTGTAGATGGAGGAAAGGGAGCTCACAGCATTGTTCGCCGAATTCCATTCCACCCGCTCCATACCCAAAATCAGCACATTGCGTCAAACAGTTTTGGGCAGTGTTGTTATTTGCGAATTCAAGTTGATATGGGAATGTCCTTGCGACCGCATTGTCCCTACGTTCGGTTAGCTTCGTATTCGGTGTCTTCGAATCCCCCTTCTCTTTTGCTAGGGTATTATATGCCCAATTCATACTTGGGAGAGAGTCTGTGAGGACAAATAGGGTCAAGGAGACTACAGACGTTAAGCACCCCTGATACACCCAACTTCCCGGCAGACCCGTCTCCTGCGGAACCGGCACAGGTATGACTGTCACGGTAGTCTCATTTGAATAAATGCTAGACAGATGGGTAGTCAGCAATTACTTCTTTGTAATTAAAGAGTCTTACTCTTGAGACATACTCGATTAGGAAATTTTTCACTTACCTCATCCTATCCCCACCACCACACTCTTCAGCAGCATTTCCTCCACATGGTGTATTGCAATCCGTATCTGCTACTTGCCTCCCCGCGTTAATTACATATTTATCGCAAAAGCATTGGGTGTAGTACTCCAATCCGGCAACGGAGTACCCAGCAGCTACACATTCCTGGACGCAATATTCGACTGTCATGGAAGGACTATCTGGCCCTGAATAAGCCAATATTCGCCCGACATTGAATTCACGATCGAGCCAACAGCCTTTAGAACTCCAGCCCGTGGGGAGAGTCGTTGCGACAATGAGGGTAGATGTAGGGGCGGAAGATGTGGTGGGAGTTGCGGATATGGGCGGGCCATTATCGCTGTACAGATTCAAACGATTGGGGCCTCCGCATGTTTCGTTGAAATTTCCAGCGCAAGGCATATTACAACCAGCGTTGCCATCAGGGGCAACCCCACCGCCATTCTGAAGAGCATTGTCGCAATAACACTCGTCAGCATATTCGACGCCAGAGAGAGTGAAGCCAGCGGACAAACAGGCTCTAGTGCAGAGCTCAACTGTCATGGAGGCTCCTGGTATGGAAAATATCTGTGTCCCCAGAGTTCGGCCACCCACACCATCCGTATAGCAGCCCAAGGATGTCCAGTTTGCTGCTGAGCTAGGAATTCCGGATGAAGCAGAAATGGTGCTTGTAGGAGCGCCGGAAATAGTACTAATTGCATCGTTGAAATCGTAGATATCGAGTCTGTTCGGGCCTCCACATGTTTCAGAAGAGTTACCATTGCAGATCATACTGCAGCCAGAGGTACCATCTGGAGCTGGAATACCACCATTAGAAAAGCTATTCCCACAATCTATACATGTTATGTTTAGGCTTCCATCAATAGATTAGACGGACTCACAGCATTCGCCAGCATATTCCACGCCTGCAAGCACAAAGCCCAGATTTTGACAAGCATTTTGACATAGCTCAACTGTTAACGCTGCTGTTCCACCAGGCGTGCCTGAGTTCGTCGTCAGGGTTCGTCCTCCAACCGAGTCCCTGTAGCAGTGCTCAGTCAGTATGCATGTACACGCATATATACAAGGTATTAGAAATCTTGGCAGAACAACTGGAAACAACGATAGGTATCGAAACGCAAGTCATCAACGCCATCTGCTGGCCATTCAAAAACTTCGAAACCAGAATTTGTAACCGGATGAATGCAAATTCGCGATAGATGGTATCCGGGGTCCCCCTTGTACGGCAGGATCTCCGGAGCATATCCAGACTGCGGAGCATATCCAAAGACAAGACAGCCTTGACGATACATTAAAATGGCTTGGAAAGCAATAAACTCTAAGTCCATAAAGAACCTACGTATAGCATCCGACATATGCCCATGTACCATCTCTACGGAACACTGCATTTCCCTTATTGTTTTGATACGCACTTTCTGAAAGAGGGACCTAGAGCCCGTTTTCGATAAGCTTTCAACGCCGATTTTTAGCTCAATTGGAAGTACGGACCTGAATCAGAAATACCAAGACCGAGAGGCTGATTTGAACGAGTTTTGAGCCCATCATTAGATTCCCGCAACAGATGAAGTGAATCATTGGGAAAGAAGGAAATGGGAAAGGAATAAGAAAACACAGATTGCTATAGGTCTCGGCACAAGATGGGTTGAATGGGGATCCCGCGGTCCTCAGAGACTCATGGCGGACCTGAGCTGAGCCAGGCTTTTCATCTCTCTTAACCTCGTGATCTGCACAGCAATGAAACACTTTCTCTCACCTTCTTGACCCCAATCAATAGGAAATCCTGAAGCGGGCTGCTTCTAGGCAACAGAAATTACTCGATAAGGAACAACTGTTGTTTTTTCTCTTCGCCCCGAAGATATACGATGTGTAAATGAACGATATCAACAAATACGAAATACGATCTCAGACTTCCCGTTCGGCAATCTTGCACGCAAGAGATCATCATCATCCGCTATATCCGACTCTCAAGCCCTGTCTCACCCACGCTGCACGTGTAAATGTCGCTACATCCTCATGGAACCATGTGCTTTCCACAATCACGTACACCGTCACATCGTGGAGACCACGGTGCCATTCCGTGCCTCGCCATCTATAACGGTATAATGTCAATCCGGAACAAGTCCCGAAAAACGAATGCTGTGCATTGGTTGGATTACGGATTTAGGATTAAATTTGGATTTGGATAAGGAGATTGAGAGTGGTTTTGGGGGGGAGAGGGGGGGCGGAGGACGAATGGGTAAAAGGGGGTGGGTAGATGCCGTATTATTGTTCTCTATTAAGAATCGTCAAATCGACGGGCCGTACGATTAAGCACTGAGCTAGGATGCTGCAGGGATGTGGGAGAAAGGAAGCTAGTATCGGGCACTACACCTTGTAAGCCACAATCGCTTTCGTCTAGGAAACGGCGTCGGCCAATAACCGCTTTTTGCGTTTTCGGGCACACTATTACTCCTGTGGCGGTTGCGTACATGTCCATTCGAGGTACGAGGGCTCCTTGCAGACCTTGGTCCTGCAGCCCCTTCCGTCCCGTTCCTGTATCTGGTTCTCTAAGTCATGGATGAGATTTGGAATTGACATTTGAATTGGAATTGGAATTTGAGATTGGGGTTGGAGGCTAGGCTTAGAGTGCATCATGAATGAGGGCTTCAACATATAGAATATCTCGGGGTGATATTCAGAAATGAGGATGTTGGCATGCAGCTCCGTTTAGGCCATGTGCATGGCATAAGCGAGGGTAGTCGGTCCAACAGGTGCTGCACAACATTTCGTGTATGCAGGTATATGCAGATATATCTCATTCCAGAATGTTGCAGCCTTATCTCTTGATAACCTCAATCCTATCTTTGTCCCTTATCTCCCTACTCCAAACCAAAACAAACGCCTCCCGCCTCTATATAATATTATGTAAGGGAAAGCACGAATCTCGTATGGGCGCCGTCTCAGCTCCTCGATCGCTATCCTGAATCACTCGGGGGAGGGGTTGATCCACACGCTCCTAGACTCCACATCTTCACACTCTTCACTGTCAGCCCTCTATCCTCAGGAGGGCCCCAGGTCTTGCCCCATTGATCCGTGGCATTCCAAAACTCGAGCTGAGCCGTGAGGCTTTGATCACCCCACGGCTTGTTGCCAACTTTATCACTAGGTAACCGTCAATAAGTCTTCAACTCAGTCAACGGCTGATCGCCAAATATTGACTACACTTACGGGAAATATCCATTGGTGCCTCCGACGGCCACGTTGAGAATGAGGTAGAAAGGTTGGTCGAATGGAGTGTTGGGCCGCCCGGTTTGACTCCACGGGTCGTTCAATGCGCTATTGTTGACGATGGTCTTGCCGAATTCTCCACGGTCCCACATATTGTCGTAGCCGTCGGCAAACGTGAGGTAAAGTACTTGCTACATCTAAAATCAGTATCCGTACTCACCTTCTCTCGGGCGCCTCGGCTTACCAGAAGTCGGTTATTGATGTAAGCGAAGATATATTTGTCACTCCATTCCAGGCCGTAGGTGTAGAAGGTTTCGCTGTAATCGGTGCGCCGAATATCATGTTTGCCGTCGGTTTTGTAAAAGCCGTCTACTGATGGAATGGGCCCCCAATGCTAAAACAAGGGGATTATGAGTATGAATTCGCGGATTCATGGTTAGCCGGGCCAAGATTCACTCACCAAGGCAGAAACTAGACTATCCCGTCCTCCTGAGGGATAATCCTCGCCACTATTTCCCTTACTCTCTGCCAAATCGATTTCGCCGCTCGCCGGCCATTCGCCATATACCGAATCCTCTGGCATCATCCTACCGCAACCATTAGTTTGCAGCCACTCACTCCTCCGGGAAACTCACCAAATCGCTGGCCACAACCAATCGCCCTTTGGCATCTTTGCGATGACTTCGACTTTCCCATATTTGATGGTTTTCTTTCCTTTGGTGGTTAATCTCGCACTTCTAACTGGATTGATGATGTCCCCAGATGTCTTGTTACTGTAAATCGCACAGGAAGTGTTTACGTTAACGGTAGTGGTGCAGGTACCAGCTGTTGTCAAATTCAATGTATAACCATCCAGTATCTGAGCAGGGGTGATATCCGTAGAATTCACGGTTAAGGTCGGAACAATATGAAGCCCTTCGGTATCAGTATAGGCATTGGCGGGATCATTAGTTGTCCATTCGAATGTGCCGGACCTATGTTTCAAAGTTAGTTTCGATTAGGACATATACCTCAAAACAAAATAAAATGTAAGCTGGTTGAAGTTCGACAAAACGTACCCGAAACCACCACGCTGGATCTCATACCCCCAGATGTCAGGGTCAATATTGGTAAATTGATCTTCAAACATGAGACAGAACTGGTAGCTTTAGCTCAGGCTCAACGTATAGAGGACTTTCTCATACCGAATTATGCGGAACAGCCGCAGCCGAAGTATAACACAAAACGGCGCCGAGGAAAAAACCGGCCCCAATACTCGTCCAAAAAATAATTGAGTCCCAAGTCCGACCCTTGAATCTTTTGAATCCTTTCCCCTTGGTCCAATTTTCAGTCCATGGTTTTTCATATCTATAAGCGAAATTATGGTTAGCTTTGGAAGCGCCTCAAGCCAGACTCCACTTACTCTCCAGTCAATCTGGCGCTTTTGAATCGGCGTTGACGAGGTCTTTGGGACTCAGATTCTGAAATAATCAGCAAACTTTGGTACGTATATGAATTTGAGTTCTCGGACCTAAAACGGATGTGCCTCGGAGGTGTGAGAGATGGCTGGTATTGGGTGTCCCAGGGGTTGTAGCAGGCGCGATCAGAGAGCTAGTGTATGACATTTTCAAGCTCCTTTATTTCACTAAGCCTTGGATTTTCGTACTTCCAACTTGAAGATGAAAATATATGTCGCTGGGAGTTCAATGGCCTTATGCCAGCAGATATTTTCAGGTCTGAAACATTTTCATGGCCAGCTCAAAAACAAATAGAAATATTTACGGATAAGGAAAGACGCCACAGAGGTCAATAGATGTAATTGTTACACCTGGATGTCGATAATTGATATTGCATATGCCGCATCCTACTTGGACAGCTAAATTACCTCTACCTGGGCGCCAAAGCATGTACGTTTAGATGGGGCTTAATTGGGTGGTATTCGCAATAATTGGTAGACTCTATTGATCTCCATGCAAAAGGAAGCATCTCGACGCTCGGCAGACAGGGAATAGATCTGAACCTGTGGGAAGAGAAAACCCGAGACCCTCACGACAAGGGTCTCACTCTCGTCGGCCCCTTTTGCTCACCACTTGGAAGAGAGGAGACGGGAACACGAAGCAAAATGCCGTATGCCCGTGTCAAGATACCGATTGTGTGGTTGAGCAGGAGCAGCATAGAAGATACGGCTGGCTATCAAAAGAGACTTGACAGCCAATAGCCAACTGTGGAATGGCCGACTTGGCGATTTGACATAGGCAGCGGGATTATATTGCCTAACACTGGCTGGCATTATCGCTGCTTCATATGCAGCAGATACACATAGGTAGGCTGATACGAGATGTGCAGTGGTCCATGTGGAGAGATGGGGGACAATTGATGACCATTGGGGAAGGGAAACGGTGAGGCTGTAATCTTATTCCCACAACCTGCCGGACGTTCTACAGATAAAGTGACCGTAGGATTATAGCAATCTCGCGGGAGGTGCGAAGTACGAAGTAGCTACTGTGAGGATGGATGAAAGACTAAGTGTGGCGGTGAATTTATCCGTCTGTACAGGAATGACCCTTACCCGTAAGCGAGAATGTTGACTGCACCTCAACCTCATCTCCTCCCCATTGACGCTTCCCCTCCTGTCAACAACGCAACCTCGACCGCTGCTGTTACGGTGCTGATCCCTGCTACAGCTCATGTATTCATCACCTGTTCCATGTCTTCTTATTCGCTATGAGGCCCCATCGGAAAGGCGCCGATGAGACCATGGGTCATGGCGCCCAGAAACGTGCCTTCAATCTATTATTGTTCATCGAACTGTCCTGAAGGAGCATGGGAGACCCGCCACAGCTTCTGTTACAGGCAGAACATAACTAGCCAGAGAGCTAGACCTTGCTAGCGTACGTTCGCCAGCGTGGCAGCCTCCATATTTATTATTATTATTATTATTATTTTTACACGGCTTGCCATTTTCCATTCTCCGTTCTCTTCCATGTGGAACCTGAACCTTCAGATTTGGAATTGGCGATTCCCCGTTGCTCGCTTTCAGCTGGATTGCTCTGCTACAATTTTATATGTGGACACTGGCGTTTTCTATCCCGTCCGATGTGCTGGCAGATTTATTGAACGGATCAATAATCCACACCTGAAGCTTCCTTGTTAGTTGTTTTTGTTTATTCTTCAGCTTTTACAACTTCTCCAGGTATGAGCTGTGGATAAGATATCTGCGATCTATAAACTTGGAGGACGAAATTTGGAATTTAGAACCAGTTTCCTCTCTCCTATATTTTCAACTAGAATTTCACAATGGCGAGCGGGCCTTCGATTCCTGTCACAGAACCAACAGAATTAACAATACCACCAATGATGGAACGACCAAGCAGTATTATAAGCAGTGGTTCTAATGGTGGTCGAGAACGCCATCAATTGGTATGAATATCTTCTGTAAACATTCCGAAGTCGCTCGTAGCTCACCTAATGTGCTTCACAGGTAGTCAAGTACCTCTATCGAAGATGTGCCACTGCTAAATGGCTTCAAGAGATTGACGATGAGGAAGAAATCTACAATGAATCCTCATGGATAGGTGTTGCCGTCCGACTTCCAGATGGAACATATACCACAGAGCCCCCAAATGTCGATCGACTGTTCAGTCAGGTCTTGCAGTCCCTGAACTGCAAAGTTGCTTTTACAATGTCTTCTGAAATCACACATGCTTTGATCGATCAATTAAGCCCTCTCCAGAACGAAGTACAGATTAACCCTCCAGGCATCAAGATCGCCATTGTTCAGTCGTTAGCTGAATTGGCTTCAGGGAGTACAAAGGTCTCGAGGAAATCGTACATTTGTATATTGCGGGAAGAAAGAATGGTATTAGTGTGGAATGATTCGGTTGAAGGAATATTGACTCACGGAAATGAGGTCGAAGGGATGCTCGTTGGTTTGGTATGCACCCAGTTCAGTTTTAGTCACAAGCCATTAACTTTTGGACATAGATCTGGGGTTCCCATATTGGCGCAATGGCAACTGGCTCGCCTTACTACTCAATGTCTCCGCCACAGCAAAAGACCCCGTCCGCAATCAGTTCTGATCCAGAATTTAACGAAAAAATGGAAATAGTTCAAGCGGCCATTGAGCGTGAAGAAAATAAAGACAATCATTTTGATCCCGATACCGAGGCTGCAGAGGCACCTGAGCGTCCTTTCCTCTTAGTACATGCATCTGTAATCGGAGTCGCCATGATTTTAGTTGTTTTCGTTGAAATGCTGTGCGTCTCAAGGGTAAATATGATACATCCGTTCGATTCTTCCATTGGTTGACTAGCTTCTGCCGGCAGCTTATAAACGAATATCAATGGGATGGCACCATGCTGAGGTTTGCATTGGTGCGACTCACCTGACTATCAATAAGGAATTCAAAGCTGACCCGAGTATCAGGTTGCGACCATTCCGATATTCACAGGCTTCTCATTAGTACGTCCGTAAACTCTAAATCATCGACAGCATGTGATCTAATTCTAGGATAGTTCTTCATGATTGTTATTGCCGGTAGTTTGTTCCAATTGTTCGGCCCTCTGACCTATGTGCGCTCAAATTCTCAATTCTATTCAGGTATTTGCCACATGTTGCCGGCCGACCTCCTATTAATTCTTCATAGCCAAGCCGCCCAAAAGAGGAAGGTATCCAGATCTTGAATTACCTCACATCACCATCCAAATGCCAGTGTATAAAGAAGGGCTGAAAGGGTACGTAGCATTGAACTTAAACGTGTGGCGCGATTGTAACACAGCATAGTGTGATTATTCCAACGGTCACCAGCCTTCTGGCTGCCATCAAATACTATGAAGCACAAGGTGGTACTGCATCGATCTACGTTAACGAAGATGGAATGCAAGTCGTAGATCCCGAATTAGCTGAGTGAGTCGGGTCCCACATAACCGATTGTATCCAAACACTAATCTGGAGTATTAGAGCCCGAAAAACCTATTACGAGCTTCATAACATTGGATATTGCTCACGTCCTAAAAGTACATACCACAAAAAGAAGAATCCCGAAGGCTTCCTTCGGAAAGGTCAATTTAAGAAGGCTTCTAACATGAACTATTGTCTTGATTTCTCTATTAGGGTAGAGGATGAACTCTTACGTTTGATCGGAATTCGATGTGCCGAGCTTAGTTGCTCTGTGGAAGAAATCTCTCTCGAGGAGGAGAATTTACTCTATGCACAGGCGTTGGAGGCAATTATTGCCCAGGACGAAGGGAGAACATGGGCTGCAGGGAATGTAAGAATTGGTGATATAATTCTAATTATAGACAGTGATACAAGAGTGGTAGGTCAATGTTTATAGGGTCAGAGGCAAGCTTACTGACATTGTTAGCCCGAGGATTGTTTGATGTTGGGTGCATTGGAAATGCACGAAAGTCCCGAGGTCGCTATCCTACAGCATGCATCTGGGGTTATGCAAGTTGCCAACAATGTTTTTGAGAACGGCAGTCAGTATTTCTTGAACTGGATCTACCCAGACACTAATATTATCAGTCACATATTTCACGAATCTTATTTACATTTCCATTCAATTTGCTGTCGGTAATGGCGATTGTGCTCCTGTAAGTTGAGATTCTCGGCCCTGCGCAATTGATCCTTACCCCACCTAGTTTGTCGGTCACAATTCCTTCTTGCGATGGAAAGCCATTCAAAGCGTCTCATATGTCGAAGATGGCAAGACGATCTTTTGGTCAGAAGGTGAGTCCCTTTGTCAACGTCTTTTAACTTTCATGCTAACAAGATACCCCTAGATCATGGTAGACTCCTTTCTCTCGTTTCCACGTCTAACTATGAACTAAATTGTTACAGTATCCGAGGATTTTGACATGAGTCTACGTCTTCAAATGAATAAATTCATCGTCCGATTAGCAACCTACCACGAGGGTGGATTCAAAGAAGGTGTCTCCCTAACAGTGTATGATGAACTTGCTCGTTGGGAGAAGTCAGTCCTCTTATTCTATTTGTAGAAATAAATACTTATCCCTTTTAGGTACGCGTATGGATGCAATGAATTAGTTTTCAACCCATTTTACAAGTGGTACAAAGGGCCTTTTACTCGACTCTTTATGCGATTCTTGTGGAGTGATATTAAACTCACTTCTAAAATGACTATTCTTGCTTACATTGGAACTTGTAGGTATTCTCTTCCACTAAACACGTATATAAATTCTTTTAGTAGACGACTAACATCATATCAGACTACGCAATTGCCGCTGCTGTTCCTCTCACTCTAGTCAATTACATAATGGTTGGTTGGTTCAATGATAACCTTGATCAATTCTACCTCACTAGCTGGAAAATCTTCGTTGGCATGGCTGTAATTTTCAACGTTCTGGTATGTCTTTGATTTCCCCCTTTATTTCTTTTTCATTCTCACTAATCTCTTCAGTCCCCACTTGCTTTCGCCATGCTGCGGCACCGACTCGGGCAAAAAGTCTTCTTCTGGTCTGCTATCGAAACCGCAAAATGGACACCCATGTTCGTCCTTTTCTTTGGCGGCATTTCTCTCCACCTCGGTACAGCAATCCTTTGCCATTTCTTCTCCATTCCTATGGAGTGGACGGCGACTGCGAAGGAGCTCGAGGCTACAGGCTTTAGAGTCGGATTAGATAAGATCTTTAAGGACTTCAAGTATATGTACTTGGTTATTATTCCTGTTATTGGAGGTGAGCTTTCCTATAACAGGTGGGATGAGGAGAACATGCTAATGAGTTCAGGAATGATATATCTAGGCACCTACGCACCGTTTGGATACACCATCACCGATTTCACGGCTATTGTACCGTTGGCTAATCAAGTTGGTTGTCACGCCTTGCTACCTGTGCGTTCTATCATCCCTTATTCCCTTCCCATGCTATCTCATCCACTGACGCAAATCTAGTTCGCACTTGGACTCGTCTGATCTTCTTCTCTTTTGCAACGAGACATCAAGGAATTACGGTTTTATATTTCCTTTAATAGCATTCTTATTGGAAAAGGATTCTGTTATGGAAGATTTATTTACATCGAGACTTTGGAGGCAAATAAGATGAATAGTTATTAGAGGATAGATTTCAAACATTGAGATGAAACAAACTAGTTATTTTATTGAACTCTTTTCGATTATCAATTGCTTTGATTTGATAATGTGTCGAAGTGAATGTCTTAGGAAATATTTTCTGTTTTTGCAGGTTGATGTTTGTGAGTTTGCAGTTGTTTTTATAGATATATAAATAACTGTTGGTATTACACTTTTATCAACGCAAGAGGCAATGCCGTCTTTATACATAGATATTACGGGGCACCAATATAATAATGCGTTGTAATATCATAATATAAAGAATGACGTACAAAGGACTGCCAAAAAATATATCCTCCAGATTGCTCCTTTAGTTAATAAGCGGTCACGTACTCGACCCAAGTATTCGTACCAACAAAAACAAATATATCCGACAAGGCGGTATAGCGGGACATTTTGTAATTTTAATTAAAATCATATAGATATCCTCTGTCCCTAAGACGGTTTAGATAAAATGCCCAATTGATTAAAAAGTAGGGAAGGAGCGGAAAATTATGAATCAATTCCTAGCATATTTATTATATGTCTGAACCCAAACCTAAATAATAAGGACCTAAGATTGTAGTCTCAGTTATTTCATCTGAACTCTTGAGAAATGAAAACCGTGACTGGATATTCCTCTTTTTTTTTCTTTTTTTTTTTTTACAGACATGCTAAACAGCAATATCGATAAGGGATATCGAGGGAGTATCGAATAAGAGGCGGAAGCAAAAGCAAGCCTTATATCCGTCGACTTTAATGGAAGCCTGTATCATGCTGCATTATTCAGTGTGAGTGAGCAGGCTCGTACTCTATTCTCTATTCTTCTCCCCTATCATTCAAAGTCCTCCCCTTTGCCTCCTCCACCTTCCTCTCAACAAAGCCATCAATCTCCCCCCTTTCCTTCTCCTCAAACAAAGCCAACCTCTGTTCAAAGCTCGCCTTTCCCCCCAAATAACGATTATCGATCCACCACCAGTAAATGCAATCGAAAGCCCAACTTCTCTGCAACCCATAGTTAATCCAGAACTGGCCACTGTCCCAGCTCTCCCTCATTCTTCCAGGAATCCTCTCTTCCTCCTTCAACGTCCCATTCTCGATTTCCATCGTCTTTTGGGCTTCCAATACTTTGAGAAAAGTTTCCAATTGTGGCTCGTAAGCTTTTGCCTAGCCTGATAAACCCTCAGGACAGTATTCAGGTCTGTCTAGGAGAAGCCAGAATGGAGGATTGTATGCGAATTCTGCGGGCGCTACATAGGTGAATTCCCAGTCAAGTGCCGCTACTATTTTGAAATCGGCGTCAACGAGGAAATTCGCCGGTCTCATGTCGTCACAGAATAATTTGAAAGGCCCGGAATCCAGCTTTGGCTCGGACACTTTGGACGACTTAGCTAGTTGGTTGAAGAGATGCCGTCCGATATATTTACGCCGGCAGTCTTCGTTTTAGATTGTAAGATGTGTCAAATTTGCTTCTGCAAGACCCGATATATAAGATGAGCTTGTGTCGAAAGTTGTCGTTGTAGACGGTAGTTTGTCCCGCCATTTGAACCAATTCATTCATATTTAAAGTCATTGGACCAATTGCCCTTATCGTCCTCGATTGGCGAGCCGATTTTAGGAAATGAAAGTTTTGAGAGCTGAAGTTGAACGGCCGCAATGTGACCGTATATGTATTCCAATCGCTCCTTGGGGTATATCTGGATTCAATGCCGGTCTATCTTCACTATCTAAGCTTGGAGTACTGAGAACATAGCTAAGATTATGAGCATGCTTAATATAATCCATGATAATAAACGGACCCAGGTTAAGAGGAATTTCAGCCATCATTCCATGGTATAGAATGAACGGCACTGGAATATTAGTCTTCTCATTCAGCAGCCGGATAATAGCTACTTCTTTCCGTATCTTCTCTTCCGGAAACATAATTCTTCCAGTGTCTGGGAATCGTATAATGGCACACCCGCTATCCATAAACTTCATTTTGAGATAGACGTTGAATCCGCCCCGAAAGGGAGGGGATATCTCCTCGGGAACTCCTTGACGGTGCTTGTGAATGAGGGCCCCAATTGCTCGACGCGACTCCGGAGTTCCTAGTCTTTCGACCCAGTCGTCTGTCACCGCGTCATTTATTCGTTAGAGTCCTTACCCTACGTGTCAGCTTTTTAGAGGGCCATTTTGGTTAGCGATGGTATTATAGAGTATGACAATAGTTGCGGATTTTGCTTAATTCGGGGTTTTTTTTCTATATCCGATAAATAGAATATTTTAGATCAAG
Organism: Chlorociboria aeruginascens; assembly: GCA_002276475.2. NCBI lineage: Eukaryota > Fungi > Ascomycota > Leotiomycetes > Helotiales > Chlorociboriaceae > Chlorociboria > Chlorociboria aeruginascens. The sequence goes on from NCSK02000099.1 coordinate 68,515, forward strand.
GTAAAGATAATCGTGTTCTTAGCTAGATATGAGATTAGTAAGATTCAAATATTATTAATTAGTCTATAATTTTTTTTTTAATTAAATGTATATATAATTATAAATATTATATATTTATCGAGGGTCACGGGAATGATTATATTTTAGCATAGGCTTTATTTTGACAAGTTTTTTGCTGTTGGATAATGTTGGAAACACATAGTTAAACCCTAGTTCTTGATCGAGGTCGAATTCCTTTGCTTTCTGAGGTGTAAGAGCGTGTATTTGCTTGGTGCAAATACCGAGGCGTGCTTCTTTGCCCAAGCCTCACATTCAGCGTGCACCTGTTTGAGCGTTCTGCAATTCTCCTCTGTTGTTTGACTAGATATGAGGATGGCTATGTCGTCAATGTACCTATTTGTGCATATGTTTAGGTCTGGTCTGCTTACTGATCTCTAACAAGTCGGCATTATAGAAAGATAGAGGATCGGTGATAGCGGGGACCCCTGTAGGATTCCTGTTCGTGTCCTTAACGAGGCTGACGTGTCCGCTCCCAGGCGCAATGTGGTCGTCCGGTCCTTGAGGAAGCTCTCTATGAGCATCACTGTCTGCAGGTCAACCTGCCGTTTCCTTAAGTTGTGTATCAGCCTAGGATTTGAGATGTTGTCGAAGGCACCGGACACATCGAGGAATAGGAGACTGGCGACATCCATTCTTGGCGAACCACCAGGCCGTGTAAATTCACTCGAGGACCACATGGATTGCGTGCTCCGTAGATCTCCCTCTTCGGCCGCCCATGTGCTCTCCTGGGAGCAGGCCGTGAGTCTCAACTGCAAAGCTGATTCTTCTGGCAATGACAGCATCCGAGATCTTCCCGATAATATTGAGTAGAGCTATGGGTCGATATGATTTTGGCTGTGTGCAATCATCCTCGCCTGGCTTCCGGAGCGCCACTGTACAGCTGTGCTTGAGTGCCTTTGAGTAGTACCCCGACACCAGGCATCCATTGAACAGGGCGTATAGAGCTGGGCAATGGTGTCTGTTATCTTCTGCAGGATGTGGTTTGGTAACCCGTCTGGTCCGGGTGCTTTATTTCCTGGTGCGTATTGAATCGCGCACAATGATTTTTGCAAGGTCGTCGATCTCTTGCAGGTTTCCAGTCGACGGTGACACAGGGATTTCTCTCTCTAGCGATGCTCTCAATATTTGGATATTCGTTTCTCTCTAGTCTTCCAGGCGTGCTCGACTGTTGTTCGATGTGAGTGCTGAGTATGGTTGAGACGGGGAAATGGTCTGAGTCGAAGTCAAATGACGGTTGCACCTTGCATTCTATCACCTATTGCCCCACCCTTTCCGTAGCTAATACTAGGTCAAGGGTGGTTTCCTGGCCTCTTGACTCCAGGTGCATGTCCTTGGTGGGAGGAGAAGATCTAGGCGGCATTCCTCTAAGATGTCTAGCAGATCTCGGAATCGCGTCGTTCTATGTGGTATTCTTCCGGCCCATCCGTAGACTATGCCTGGCACTGAAATCTCCTAGCACAATGTGTTCTTCACTAGGAGCATTGTTCAACTCTCTCCTTAGTAGGGGGAGAGCCCTGCCGATAACAAGAACCACATCACTGTCGTCCGTTATGATGCGAATGGACAAGCCGAAACGGAGCACGTTCAAACTCAGTCAATCTCCATTGCTCCCCACTAAGACGGGAATGAGGACCGGAATATAGAAAAACGCAACGCGTTTAATAATTACAATGCAGTACGAGTAAGCGGGTCACATGACATTGCTACAAGCTCGCCTGCGCGGCTATTGTACTAATTAACCCCAGACTAAGCATACCTTGCAAATTGATATCACCTCTTGAGTCCATCCAGACACCACTGTGCTCGCCACTCCAGGGCAAAATGTCTGCTGCAGATATGTCTCCTACCTCACTTGCCCTACATCCACACTCTCAAACTTCGAGGTCACAATCACAGCGGGTGCTTGCGTGTGTCCTCTGCCAGCAACGTAAGATAAAGTGTGACCGCAAGTTTCCATGTGCAAATTGTATCAAATCCCGTAAGCAATGTGTGCCAGCGACCCTGACCCATCGCCGACGGAGACGGAAGTTTCCCGAGCGAGAGTTGCTGGAACGTATCCGTCTGTACGAGAAGCTACTCCGCCAGAATGATATTAAGTTCGAACCGCTATCTCAGGATCCGGCTGAAGAGAAGGGCCCTCTCACCACGGAAGGCGGTTCCGGTTCGGACGCTGAGCACCCAGAAGCTGCAGGGGGAGATTGGTCATCTCCTTCGACAACCATCAAGTCTGGTACAGTATTTGAGGCTAGGTACGTGCTCTCTAAGAACCTAACTTAAAATTAGCTCATTATTTTAGGAATCTCTTGTGTGCCTTGAACCAGAGGGTACTATCATGTCCTGCGTGATTCAAGCCCTGCTGACAATCAACAATAGTTTCAAGACCCGGAAAATGAGAGCGATTCCTCACATGATGATGTGAGTGAGGTTGTGATCACGAAGGCATGGGATGAGTTATTTGAAGACAATGACCACCTTCTGTTCGGAATACCAAAGTCAGCCGTTGAGCTCTCTGTTCTACATCCAGAGCCAGCTCAGATCTTCAGGCTTTGGCAGATTTACCTGGAAAATGTTGACCCCCTGCTCAAGATCACACACACTCCAAGCCTGCTAGGACGCATTGTAAATGCTGTCAGCAATGTGTCAGATACCAGCCCCACCCTAGAGGCGCTCATGTTTGGCATCTATTGCACGGCGATTTTCAGTCTCGCCGCAGACGATGTGCAGACCATGTTTGGCTCATCTAAGGAAGATCTATTGTCGAGATGTCAATTTGGTTGCCGCCAAGCTTTGTCCACCTGTGGAGTCCTGCGAACTAGCAATCGTGACTGCTTGACTGCATTATATCTATATCTAGTAAGTCTGCTGGGTAACTATGTTCATGCTTACCAACGGTTGTAGATCTCAGTTAGAAGTAACACAGTTCCTCGAGCTCTTTCCTCCATGCTTGGCGTTGCAATCCGCATTGCAGAACGTATGGGTATCCACAGCGAGTCGGCTTTAAATAAATGCACAGCTCTCGAGGCCGAAATGCGTCGGAGGCTTTGGTGGTCCCTTGTACTCTACGACACTCGCATTGGCGAGATGGCGAACTACAAGACTGCAAAGCTAGCTCCTACCTGGGATTGCAGGATTCCTCTTAACGTGAACGATTCTGATCTCCGGCCAGAAATGAAAGAGTCACCAAGAAATCTGGGAACTTCCACTGAGGCACTTTTCGCCGTTGTGCGCGGCGAGATAGGGGAGTTCATTCGCAACACCATGTTCTACCTCGATTTTACCGCTCCGGCTTTAAAGCCAATTGCCAAGGATGTTCAGAATGGTCCCGTTCCAGAGGGTGGTGAGCTTGTCACCCTGGAGAAGATGATTGAGGACAAGTATCTTAAGTCCTGTGACCCAGATAATCCACTTCATTTCATGACGATCTGGACAGCGCGAGCTTTCCTTGCTAAATATCGCCTTGTGGAATACCATTCGAAATATTCTGGCCCGTTCGTACATCAGACAGAGTCGGCGCGCGATACTGCTATTTGCCATGCACTCAACATTCTTGAATGCGATACGAAACTTATGAGCTCTCCCCTCACGAAAGGATTTCTTTGGTCGGTGAACTTCCACTTTCCATTCCCAGCATACATTCAAATCGTCCAAGAACTCAAAAGACGACCTCTTAGCGTGCAAGCCGAACAAGCTTGGACTGTTATGGGCCATAATTACGAGGCTCGTTTCGATGCTCTATCTAGTGATGACAGTCTATTCCTCAAAGTTTTTGCCAAAATGATCCTTCAATCCTGGGAAGCTCGAGAACTAGCATTCAACCAATCAGGGGAGATATTAATGCCACCGAAATTTGTGTTAACTATTAGACAAATAGTAGCACAAACATCAAAAAGTGTGCAAAATGGTAACCCAGAACAGCCAAACTATGTTAGAGGCATGGGCATTGATGACGTTTTGTCAATGCCGATGGACTTTGGTAGTCATATGTATGGCTCAGAGGCACAAGCCGGCTATGCAGACATGCGTCCTGGAGTAAATCCTTACATGCCTGGACAGGCTCCGCTAGATGTTGACGTGGATCCCTTCGACTGGTTAGCGATGAACTGGACTGAGCCGGCTAGTCAAACGGGACGATTCCCTCCCCTATCTAGACAGCCTCAATTCGACTTTAATATGAATCAACTAGATTCGTTTGGCGGTCAGGGTTCTGGTGAATGGCCGCCGAGCCGTTGAGTACTATTTTGAGCATCCAGACTAGGAGCAACTCAGGACTCCTTCATATATATTTGGACAATCTATACAAAGGACCACCGGCATTTAGAATTAGAAATAATATCCAAGGGTTCCTATAAGCTACAGAGTGTTATTATGAGATGGCTAACAGGGCAGAAAGCCTCAGATACAATCAATAAAATAACAATTCTAATGGGAGCAATTCAATTTCGAGATTAGAGAATATTTTACTTCATGCCAATTTTTTTAAAAGAAAATTACAAAATATATACTGATATCTACCCTACTTTTGCTTGGCTTAAGATGTAAACAATTAGGGAGTAGGAAAATAGAATTTTATATCCTAAGTTATGTACAAATTTCACTCCCCTTTCATTCCGTCCTCCACCTCTAGCTCTCTAATCATCGCAACGATTAGTTCTTTCCCTTTTCCCATTCCCCCAAACTAACTAGCCCGTGCTCGGCCAGCAGACGCCCAATGCGATGCCTGGGATGTGAAGAAAGCTGAGGAAAATGTAGTGTGGTATATGTGTGATAGGGAGCGGGTAATTTCTAGGGTGTGGAGAACGTGCTGGAAATAAGGGTGCAAGGCAGTATTTTGTGCGCAGATTACTTGTGAGTGAATGAGGGGATATTGCAGTTTATCGGTGGTTCATTTATGGTTTTGAAAATATGACATTTGCTATTTGCCCCCTGCCCCTTTTTCTTTATTTTTTTATTTTTTGTTCTTCTTTTCCTTTCCTTTTGGGTAATAAACAATAAAAGAAAAACACACCCGCTCACTCCCACCTCTAAACCGCAGATGGAAGATTGGAGTTGATTTTTAGGCTTTTAGTCTACGAGGGAGTAATTGGGTGGGTGGAGATGAAGAGCTCTGGGGATTTCTCCCCTTGTGGAGAAAGGAAAAGACGTTAGAGGGGTGGCAGGCAAGAGTTTGAAGGGCATTTTTGGGAGGGGATGGGTGAGGTTTTAGTTAGTAGGACAAATAGAAAGGTGAATTAGAGGATGTTTAGGTAGGAAATGGGTTTATATTTGAAATTCTAGATTCAATATTCAATATTTGAATGACTGAATGATGAGCGTATATTCATGGCTACTTTCAAATCCCGAACTCCGAATCAGCAACGGAATTTATCGCTGGGGATCTCAGGCTATTTGACTAGATGACGGGAAATAATTACTACACTTTTATGAAACCTAGCCGTGCCCAAGTGGTATTGCAAGGAACTTCACGTCACATAAAGACTGAGAATGATACAACGGAATTCATTGTTTCAGCTAGTGAGCGGATGCATAGCCAATCCTCATCATATTAGTTACACACTCCAAGTCATGAGACGAGATGTCATGAACCAACTACTACCATCATATCCATTCATTCATTACTGTCTCCTGAAAGCTCCCTGAGGTGGTCCTCTTCCATCATACGGGCCTGGGAAAGCCAATCCTTCAGGGCCTTGAAACCCTCCCATTCCAGGTGGTAAGAAGCCAGGGGGTGGTGGTGGGAAGAATCCCGGCGGGGGCATGTTGCGAGGTGGTCCCATGGCTTCGGGAGGCGGGAAATTTCCCATGGGAAATCCAGATGGGTACATTTGTTGAGGCATGGGCATACCACGACCTGGTCCACCAGCTAAACCAGGTGGGGGTGCGAGGTGACGAAGCTGTTGCTGTTGTTGTCCTGGAGGTGCCCAACCAGCTTGCATTTGATCCAGCCCAGGAGGTGGCCGTTGTAAGATTTGTGTGGGTTGAGAAGGGTTGCGACCGTTGCCTTCGTGTGGAGGAGGTGGACCGCGCTGAAAAGCAGGATCTTCGAGGAACCCTGGTGGCGGTTGGGGGCGGCGTTGGGAAGCACTTCTCTCACGCTGCGCAGCAGCTTCTCGATGCATTTCCTGTTCACGTTCTATCATTTGTTGCATTTGTCGATCCATGTGCCTTTGAGGCGGCAACCCCAATAGAAGTTGTTCAGTTCTCTGAGGTTCAGGTGCAGATTTGGCACTCTGCATGAGCCCCATGAGAAAGTCAGTCTTGCTATCACGACGTTGTGGTTGATTAGGTCGGACTGAAGATTGACTAGCAGCAATTTGACGTTGGCCAACTAAATCTTGCACCATCTGCTCCGGTCGAATTTGTGGCTGGCTGCCCGCGACTTGGCGTTGAGCGAGTACATCTTGGAGGCCAGGTGGTTGAGTTCGTGGACGTCCATCATCTTGGCGCTCAGACCGATATTGTTGGAATGGTTCTACAGCAGGCATGGGCTGTTTCTCTGCTGGGGGAGGCTTCGGTTGCTGGACAGCATTGATTGGAGGAGTTGAGCCTGGACCTGAGACACTTTGACTTTGAAGCTTTTGCAGGAGTTGCTGGAAAGCTTCTTTCTCAGCAGATTGTGAATTGTTATTAGAAAATAAAGCTTCGAACCCGCTTGGAGGTGCTGCTACAGGCGGAGGAGGCTCTGTTTGACGTCGAGGAGCTTCCTCTACCGGCGCAGTCCAGAAAGACGTAAATCGCGACGCTTTTCCAACCATCTTTGCCTTCGAGACACCTTCCGTCTTAGATTCAATGCTCGGATCTGGTTTAGATTCACCAGCTCCACCAGCCCACATGCCGAAGAATTTGTCTGGACCGGTATCGATTGGCTTTGGAGTTTCAATCTTCGACTTTTCCATACCAAAGAAAGTGTCCTGACCACTGGTATCGATTTTTGGAACCTCTTCAGCGGGAGCCTTAGCAATCTTCTCTTTGCCTTGCATTTGTTCTTTCCATTTCTGGAAGTCTTCCTGCGTATGAGCTTGAATTTTCTCGCCTGCCGGCTCGTCCATCCATTCGGGATCACGCTCCTGGTGATGGTCCTTATCTCTATTCCATCTTCGATCACCCCCACGATCACCAGTTCTTTCCCCTCTATCATCACGGTCTTTCTCTTTTTCTCTCCATCCCCTGCTGCGATCCGCCATCCTATCTCCATTACTATTACGATCTCTCGCCGCTGGAGGACCATCATTGTTGTCTTTGAACCACGAAGGCTCGTTTCTTCCCCTTGCAGTTCCATTCCTACGGCCTCCTTCTTCATGATCAATGTCTTTATCCCGGGAGAAGGAATCAAACCCACGCGGTCCTCTCTCCCTCTCACGATCTTCTCGGTCTCTGGGTTTTCTATCTTCTCGATGTCTGTCTCCACCTATGCGGCCATTGAAACGTTCCGCACCTTCAGCACCAAAGCTCTTACGTGGCTTCACAGTGCTCCAACCATCATTGTCCTGGTCGCCTTCGAGACGTTTTGGGCGTAAAGTGCTTGTCCGCCCATCGCGAATGTTCTCTCCGTCCTTGCCATGAAAGCTATATCGATCTCGCGAATCTCCGTCGCGTAATGGAGGGCGATCTGAGGAATCGAAAGGTTTGCTTCCGCTACGATTTGAGGTTGCAGACATAAATGAAATTTTCGGTGGTCCGAGAATAATATCATCGGGATCTATAGATTGTTACTAGCTGGGGATAACCATAGAAATGTAGTCATACTTGCGCTGTTGCGAGATATGTGCCTCTCAACAGTTCTTCTATTTTCCGGGAGTATACCGGAATCATGATTCTTCGATCTATCACCAGGCAGCTTTGTACTACGAGCAGGATCGGCAGGTGGTCTAGATCGTGTCAATAAAACTCCTCGGATGCTTAGTAGCTCTCGTTGTCGCTCACCCCATCCATTGCTCTGCAGGAGGCAAGCCTGGTGGCTTCACCACTAAGGGCGAATCTTTTAAGAATATCAACTCTTCAGGAGTGTACCGTACGGCCATTATTTTGGTTATAGCGTATGCTAACGTATATGTAAAGACTCATGGGATAATTAAGCCGTGCAAGTTTGTTGGATGTTGTGGATCGAATGTGCTCGGGGGTGGAAGAGATAATGTGTCGTGCGAGATTCAGATGCGAGGGTATAGTTGGGATGACGACGTAAAATTCAAGGTAATCGAGGTTGCGAATGGAAGGAAAGGTAATATGGGAATTCCGGTTAGAAGAGAAGCTTCCACGTCGAACTTCGAGATAGGCTGAACGCAAAGCGCAAGAGCAGTAGAGGTTTGTGTGTTATGGTCCAGGAGAGGGGTTTTGCATGGAGGTTCGTGGTTGTTGAGAGGGTGCTTGTGTTTATGAGAGAATGTGCAAGAATTGGGAGGTGATATGAAAGTGCGCAAGGTATTATGAAGAAACTGAAAGGTTTTCGTATAGGTTTCCCGGGCCTTCGATAGTTGAGAGTTGAAGTTCTTTGATGCAGTTGTCGCGACAATCGTTTAACCTTATTAGTTCGCAAGGGTCTTGAAGTGGCTCTATCAATAAAACAAATAAGCTTATGAATTGTTGCATTCACACCATCACTTTCAACCACAATAATACCTGCTTCCTATTCATGTTGAATCCATTTTCGTTACTGGAGAAGAAAGATAAAATCTGGATATCTACTGTTCTAAAACCTCATCACATCATCTTTTGTACCTTTTGCTCCTTTGTTGCTCCAAGTTTCTGTTCTCCTTGGGTCACATGATTCCAATATCTTTTCCATCAACAGCTTTAAGGACACCCCACCACCTAATGCCACCTGCGCCTGAAGCCAAGTCATACTGCTAAACCTGGTGATAAGTGTTGTACTTGCTCCCTCAATCGTCGTAGCCCGGAATAAGATCTTCAAAACCTTGTCTCGTAAACCGGCGGCTAGATATCCATTGTTGTACAAAGAGAACAGCTTTTCGAAAATGCGTCTTTTGCGGTAGATAGACATATCTGCGGTCGTACGAAGACCAATGAGCATGTAGTTTAGTAGCCAAGAGATCTCCGTGTAATGAGCATCGTCCAGGCTTGGTGATTCGTCGAGGATCTTATACATCAGAGGCAGCTTATCCAAGTCCCAAGTTGGTCCTTGGGAGAGGAATTTATTGATCTTTGGATACAGACAATGCAAAGGATCGTTCAAAACAGCTATTGCATGTGATGCAAATGATGATATGACGGTCGCAAGGGGTTCTTGATCAATAATTTTCTTGGCCGTCTCAACCACCTCGGAAAGAAGCAGCCAGATCTGCTCCTTTTCTTCATAATTTGATTCTCTGACCTTGGCCGCCATTTTAGACAAATTCGTTACAGCTTCTTTCCGTACACTCAAGTGTTTTGAAGATAACAGCATAACCAATGCTGCTGCATGTCCACCCTCAATAACTTCATCAACCTCTTTGGTCGTCCACTTGACAAGTGAGTTGTGGTGTTCCTCTAGGGTTTGAGAGTCTACAAACATCGAAGCATATACCCTATCCTTTTCCTGCTCCGAAAGTGTTTCATTCTTTTTGGTCAATTTTGTTTTGGATTCTGGAATAGTCCTGGGTCCAGGAACTTTAACTGTGTCGACGAGCTTTCGAGATCGCTCAATAATTTGCTGAGACAACGCATTGGCTGATGTACTTGCAGCTATTCTTTTTGATATGATCTTCAAAACTTTCTTGTCCTCGCCGATTTTGATAGAGGCGGCCAGATGTTGGGCAATGAAACTAGCGATATCTTGGAGAACCATATCACTTGCGGATTTAACTATGAAAGGCCATTGTTCAAGAACTGCTAAGGTCACTAGACTTACAGGACGTTGATGTTCGTCAGATACTTGGAGTTCTGTACGCAGCTCCTCGAGAGTAAACTCATATTTGATAGGTCTGGCCACACATCGCGACAGGCAGTCATCAATAAATTGATATATCGCCGCCGCTTTTGTGCTCTCATTAGCCATTCTCAATCCACATATGAGAGTATCGAGAGAAGATATTTCGGTTTGCGCCTGAAGGATTTGATTTTCTTGGGCCACTGAAGCTAATACAGAGCCCAGTTTGACTAAAGGGACACCAGGAGGCGCATGAGCTGAGAGTTTCAACATGGCCGTGAATGGTGAAACTGAAAGGCCTTCGACCTTAGCAAACCACCGCATTCCCGGTGAGAAGCGAGCGAATTGAAATAGATTCTCCAATTCCATGGCATGTAAAGAACGATCTTCTTGTGGAGAGTTTGCCGCTTCCATAGCTTGCAGCGCCACCGCAAGTGTACTGGAAACATCGAATTTCGCGTCCAAGGCAATTTGAGGGACCACCTCATAGTACAAGACAAGCAATTTTGTGATGGCTTCTCTCTGTAATAGATCTTCCCTGGGAATATTTCTATAATAACTGATAACATCTTTGATTGATGGACATCGCAGGCAAAATTCATCCATCAAGCGCGTCGCTGCTTGAGTCCATATCGAAGAAGATTCAATTGCCGCCTCATGGTAAAATACCAAGGCAGTCTGCAGCTTGCTGAATGCAATGGAAAGTAATCGAATAGCAAAGAAAGAGATTAATTTGTGGGGTTGGTTGAAACATCGGGTGAATACCTTCTGATTTAACGGTCGAGGGAGCAGACTTTCTAGCACGATGGATGAGGGTGGTGGTAATCTTGCGTATCGTTCTCGGTGACCAAAAAACTTAGGTATTGGTAACTGAATTGTCGAAAATATTAACGCGGAAAATCCGAACCAAGTTGCTGTCAGTTTTGGCTCCAAACCAAACCCCTTTTTACCATAGAAATAATTCGCAACTAACTCAGGTGCAGATTTAAAAATGGACAAAAGTAGCTCACTCTGCTTAATATTTGACCAAGGCCGGAGGGTTTGAATGAAATCGGATAGAATTGCGTTGCGTACTGGAACTTCTTCAGTAAACTGATTCATCCACTCAATACTATCCAACCCAAGATCAATAAAAGCTCCGTCTGCGTCAACTTCATCGCTGCTATCAGGTTGAATTCCTCTGGGGTAGAATCCGGTCTGGCGATAGAGCACTCCCAAATCCGGCGAGGTACATGCTAGCTGAAGGAACTCATGAGCTATCTCATCCACAGACTTTTTGCCCGAAGTAATTTCATTGTCTGGTTGGTCATAGCGATAAAGCATCGCTATTCGTCCCAAAGATGTAGCATTAACAATCTTCGTTTTGGCATCTCTCGGAAGTTCCTCGTCTTGAAGTACATGTGCTTGTAACGTTTCCAACATTTCACGCACGACAAAAGGTGGATCATCTTTCATGTCCCTTGTCAATGCCTGCACAATGTCCCGTTGGTCGAGAAGCTCACGTTTCCTGTCCGCAGGTAGAAATTTGATGATCGCAAGAACAAAGCGAACAGAATTGGTCCGAATGGAAGGCTTCCTCCGATCCTCGAAACCATCACCTGTGAATTTTTGCAATAAATTTCGAGGCAGCGATTTGAAGTATTGATCTCTTGCCCGAAAAACCAGCTTTGCCAAAGAACCGCCATCGAACATAGTCAATTCTCGCAACAACCGCATTGCCGGTGATATTACGAAATCTTTCGTTCGATTTGCCGATAGACCCCGCGCAATCAATTCTTGTTGCGGTTTTTGAAGTAATGTTCTTCCCAAACGCAACCCAAATTCTGAGAAGTCCAATATTGTGGAAATCGTCTTGAGAAGCAACGCAAGGGCCGCAGGGACGGCCGATAAGAGAGCTTCAGTATTCGACTGGGCTGCTAAACTCCAGGTCTGCATGATATCAGACAAGTATGGTAAGCCCTTGTCATCCTTGTCCGCGGGGAGCTGCGAGCTGAGGTATTCTTTAAGAATGGAAATTCGGGAGGCATTGTCAGTTTCTGCTGCTGCAAATGCATCTAGGAATATTTTGAGAGATTGCATGCCTATGATCATATTAGGAAAACAATTCCTCGTGGGAAACAGTCTTGCATACCATGTTTTGCACGACCCAGATCTTGGTCAAAGGAGAGTAACTGTTTCAATTGTCTCGCGGATCGGATTTCCTCGGTAGAACTGGGATTACTCAAGGAGACTTGAGTAATCTTTTGACGTTTTAAATATACTTGGTTGCCATCCTCGACGACATCCGCAGATCTCTTGGACATCTCCGTATTTATTGCGGGTCTTCATCTGTTGTGGTTATTCTTTCTTCACATAATATCTTTGTCTGCACGGCACAAACTTTTTTTTTTTGTTCTGGACCAGCTTCAAGATCGCGGGGAGCATTTCTTCCATGCCCGATGCGCTTATCCTAAAACAATATCGCTAAGGCGGTGTAGAGATATACTGCAATGTGAGCTTAATGCGCGACGAGCTTCTAGTGATATGATCTATAAATTGATATACCCTCCATCAATCATGAGTTAGCTGCCATTATTGTCTAGCCAAGTGGCCCATGATTCACTGATGTCGAGTACTCAACCATCCACCCAGCGTCGTGGAACCCTTCGCTCTTCCCATCTCCGACATGTCAGTCATGGTAGCACCGATTTAACGTATGCAAGTCGTCCAGTTACGCCGAACTCCAGTACTGGCACTGTCCGACACGACCTGCATCCACCGAAATTACAAGTAGAGAGGAGATGCACGCTCTGGGTTCACGATGAGGCTTTTTCAAAGGACGAAGTGGTTCTCAACCTGGACTTGTTCCCTGAGTTTCAGGTCGGGGAACTCATGGCGATTGCGGCACTGAAGACAGACATTGGCGTTCGGGATTTCCAAGATAAGGCTCAAGGCCAAGATTCGGAAATGCTTGGAGTCTCCATGCACCGGGATAGAAGCAATTCAAAGCCAAGGAGGCCTAGTGAACCCAATGGCGTAGATGCCAACCATAGTACTGATCTCGGAAGGAGATATTTGTTTATGGCGAAGAACATACCCAAGGAGCTAAAGTCTAAACACCCAAATCTAGAGATATCTGTAGCTAGACATATTGCTGATGTATTTTGTCTGAGACATCGATCTAATGTTCTCATCAGCACTGTGAGTTAAACATCTGCTATTATAATGGCCATTACTGATACCATGGAAGGTCGATTCTAGCACTACTTCTGCTTCCCATGTAGAACTTTCGTTCAAGGATGAATATCTAGCTCGATCTGATATGTGGAGGTTAGTGGTCGGAGAACTTAGCAACAAGGCTGTTTACAGAGGCCAAAAAATCTTGTTTCTAGGGACTGTGAAGGCCCAAGTGACCGCCGTTTTTGTTAATGGCCACAAGGTTCAGTCTGCATTTTTCTCGATCAACACAAAACCAATATTCAGGAGTGAATCAGCTCGTTACGTGCTTTTCATCCAAATGTCAAGGGAAATGTGGGACTTTGACTCAGAAGGCTCAGGTGAAATCATGTTTAATAAAGTTGTCAACGGATTTCTTCCTGCTCTCTTCAAGAAATGGGCATCAATGAAAGCCAAACATCTCGTTAGCATAGTCCTCTTTACAAGGGTGGAATACGACACTGGTTTGACCTCCGAGCTCGCGGCAAGTGTTCATGACAGTGCATATCACACAGGAATTCAAGCAGACGCTAATAAAAAACCTTACAAAGACTTTTATCGTGTAGTTGTTAGCGAAATGGCTAGCGGAGAATGGACAACTATTCTGTACCAGCTAAAGCGAGAATTTAAATTCTTCCGCAAGGATATATCCATGCATCGTATATCTACGATTAGCAAACTGGATTTGCCGCCAACGGATGGTGTCAGAAGAGGTGCTCGAGGAACCCGAATAGAGGCAGAGCCATCTCTAGCAATGCATGGTAACGTTCTCGAAGCAATCAACTTAGCGTCTTCGCAATTTTCACATGATCATATCGATCGTGATCTCATGCGTACAGGAATCTCAGTTGTAGTTGTCACGCCTAGTGTTGGGTTATTTGAAGTTGATTATGAAACCTTGAGGATGACTACAGAAACATTGATTGGTAATGGGATTGGTATAGATCTTGTTTGTCTACCTAAGATGCCATTACATTCTGTACCCCTGTTTCGGTATCGAAATCCCCAATATGCTGCATTTCAAGAAGCTCTTCACTTGAAATCTCTTCTCAGCGGAGATAGTACGCCACGTCAAGCTACCACTGCCTTTGGGAGCTTTTCTTCGATCAATGGATCTCTCTCTCCTCTTAAGACTTCTCTTCAAGAGCGAAGCCAGCACGATGCATCTGATCTACCTGGGGAATGGAGTTATGCAATTCCTCATTGGATTGATGTGTCTTTCTGGACAGGTGCATCACAAGATCTCCCCCTCATCAGCAGACCTCCAGAACCTGTACTATTCTTGAAGACGGCAATGCCCCGGCGGCCTTCTGATTTTGCTGTTCGATGCAAGATGTATGAAATGGAAATGGCTAGCGCTATGGAAAATACAATGACTGAAATCTCCGTATCGCCCTTACAGAATGATCCTCTCTTTCCGAAAATGGTACTTGGACCTCGGAAATTATCTGTGAATAGTCAAGATCAGGGCGGGAATAGATCAGTTGAAGTACTTGAACGTGAGCGGGTTTATACTAGCCTCCTTGAATTTATTAGTGGACAATCTAAACATGCCTACGATCGGAACGCTTCCCAATCCGAAAAGAACTTTTATAAAACACTCGATAGGTTTGATCTTGCCCATTCTGAATTGTTGGAGGGGGGTCTGGGAGGTCGCAAAAGAAACGATAGTAGAAGATTCTTTAAGATCGGTAGCGAGGAAGCTGTGAAGAGGGTCCTTGCTGAAGACTTGAAGCTCCTAAGTACGAAACCCGATGAAGATGGAATCGCATTTAAAGGATTAAGCATGACAGGAACAGCGACATCTAGCCGACCCAAATCAAATTCTCGGGCATCAGAGGAACCCGCCAAATCTAGAAAAGAGAGCATTAGTAGTTTTACAGTAGCAAGTTCGAGAGTTTCACCTGTCAGATTACCAAAAATTGGACGTCAAATTAGTTTGGGCAAACATGGATTTGGGATTGCTGCACCAAAAGTTGCCTTAGCAGAGTTACATACCGAACATGCTAGTGCAACCAAACCAGCCACGGTCAGCTCCAAGGTGCCCGAGTCAAAGAAGAAATCAAGTGCCACTATGGCAAATCACCTTCTAGGTATACCCCCGGCTAACCGACCATCCTCTTCGAATAGTGAGAAAGCGAAGTCAAAGCTAGAAACACAGAGTGCAGATACCAAAAGCATTGAAAACGAGGATGGTGAAAATACTACATCAAGCAAACCAATACTCATCAAAAACGCAATACAAGCATTAGATTCGAGTAATCAGTTCAAGTCCAGATCCGTTCTCGGCTCTCAATACGAAGGGGTCCTTGAACAAGCGGATGGAGAAGATATCCATACCTTACAGTCGATGAAATTAGATGACACTCAGAAGTTGTTCAATTCAAAACTCCTTGCGGGGTCGGTACCTGAGCTTCCAGCAACCTTATCCCCGACCACAGCTTTATCACCATGGCTCAGCGTCTTAAATCCATCCAACCCCACGGCAAATGAGTTAACAGGACCAAACCAATACAGACGTTGGCAGCATGTATTCCCTCGGCCTGTGCTTGTCAAAACAATGAAGTGGAAATCTCTCTGTTGCCCAGCATCTGTACCTCTAACAACAGAATATTTCCCAACGAAATATCAACTGGACACGGAGTACCAGCAAAAACCTTATAATATATCACAGAATGCAGAAGATGAGTTGAATGAAGTACCCAAGACGAGAGACGAATTCTTAAGAGAACTCATTGCACTGCGACTGACTCAGGGCTTTCAGGTAGTGATTGGGCCGGCTGTTGCAGAGGCATTCGGGCAAAAATCTATGAAAATTGCTGAAGTATTCGACCAGGATCGGATTGCAGAAGATGGAGCAAGTGTCTTCATGTCAATGGGAAATACAATCCACCAACTTTCTTGTGTCAATGGGACTGAGATTGAAGTTAACATGTATATCCGGAAACCGACAGCTTTTATTGCATCAAGTCCTGGGGTAACTGCACCCACAGTCTACAACCCTGCAATTCGTACCATCCTGGCTGATGAATACCTCTCTCGTAAGATATTACTTGAGAGAGCAAAGGATGACTATAATTGGAACTATGTGGATTCATTCATAGCAGGGTTTGAAGAAGAAATGACCGAACATTTACGGTTTTGGCGCGCTCGTTTTGTTCTCATCCCAGTGGAACGACCAACTCAATCACAACGCCGACTAGGCGAAGATAACGAGGAAGAAATTCGACTTGAGGGGATCAAAAAGCTTACTCAGATGTGGCAACGGCATCGTTATATCAGTTCTTCAGAACGGCGCTTTCAAAATCTTGGGTCTCGAAAAGCTAAGGATCCCAATCCTCTTGATATTGTTTATAAAACAGAAGATCCATCGGTTGTTGTCTCTGCAGAGCTGGAGACACTACCTCTCGTCGAGACCGGAGAACCGAGTGCGCGACGAGGCCAATTATTGGAAACAGAACGATTCCGGAAGGCGAAGCTTGATATTGCATCGTTAGCAGAAGCAATTCAAGCACCTGTTGAAAAGGGCGGAGTTAGGATGCAGAATCGAAGATGGCATTTTCGATTGCATTATAATTGTTTCATTGGGTCTGATATGACCACATGGCTATTAGATAATTTCGAAGATATTGACGACCGTGAAGATGCTGTTGATTTTGGGAATATGTTAATGGCAGACGAACAATTCAGGCCAAGTAATGGAAAGGACAAGGATATGGGAATATTCGTTCATGTCGAAAAACGACATCCATTCCGAGATGGTCAATACTTTTACCAAGTCACAGGAGATTTTGCGAAGCAGCGACCAGAAAGTAGAAGCGGTTGGTTTCCATCAAGACGGCGGGATACTTCTGTTCCATCAACACCAATGTCGGAAAGTATGAGAGAATCTCCTAGACCGGAGAGATCGAGATCAAGCTCCAACAATGATGAAAAAGAGTCAGATTCAGGTACCACTACTCCAATAACTTCGGGCGGACTGGGGAAGAAACCAAAGGTGGCATTAAGTAAGGTTATGAAATATGATGTGGATCATCGAAAACGATCGTATCGTCCTGAACGAATTAATCTTCATTATGACCGACTACACAACCCGGACAATTGCTATCATATTCGAATCGACTGGATGAGTGTCACTGCAAAGTTGATCGAAGATGCCATAGAATCATGGGCTGCAACAGCCGAGCTTTACGGTCTTAGACTCGTTGATGCACCAATTGGTGAAGCGTGCTCAATAACTTCGATTCATCCATTCCGGAGTCCATATATCATCGAGCTTGCTGTTCGTCCTCCAGAACAGCAACCTAGAACTTACTTCGACGTGAGTTCATTCAGTCCACAAGTTCAATCAAATCGACACTATTACCAAAAAGCGATCATGAAGAAATTCAATTTCGTTCTAGATATCGAATCAGCTCGAAACTTCCCAAGAGATGTCGACGTGACATATTCGTGGGGCCGGCCCGACTATAAATATACCCAATATATCCACCGATCTGGAGTTCTCCTCGCCCAGATCACGGATGAAGGAAACATCCTCCTACTTGCCAATCGTCTATACAATAATCGCACAGCAGCGGCAAGAGATCCAGACCGCTATGTGAAAATCGACCATGGCGAACGAGGAAGCCGTATTAGCTCCACAGGATATAACCACAACCTCAGCTCAGATAAAAGTCCCTACTCCTCGCCTATGCTCCGACCAACACACATCTCCTCGCCTATGCTTCGACCCATCCAAAGCATTACACCAGATATACCAATCCCGCCTCTGCAGCTCTCCAAACCTACCGTGCTCACGGCCCCGGAAACCATAAAAAATGAAATCGAGCTCTTCTGCCACGACGCCGCCGCTCTCGATGCCTTCTACAAAGAAGTTTTCGAGAAAGCCACACTTCCCTCTGCTACACCGCCCAACTTCCGCAGCCCTTATGTCCCGACATCATTAGATTCTAGTATCCCGACCCTCGGGCTCCCGCCTGGTGTGCTGGCTAGGGATTCTAGCCCGGCGCCGTTGAGACAGGCTGCTTCTCCGTTGTTGAGGAGGACGGGGAGTGTCCAGAGTGGTATGGGGTTAAGTTTAGGTGGTATCAGTTCGGGGTTAAGTGCGGGGCTGGAGAGGGAGAGAGAGAGAGAGAAGGAAAGAAGAAAAAGAAAGTCCGAGGGGGAGTATTGGCGATGGTGATAAAGTATAAAAATCTGGTTTATGGGCGTTATGTGGTTGTTTCCCTATGATGTATATTTTTATTATATTAGTGGAATGTAGAATCATATATGTAGAGGTAGGTAGGTATCTAGGTAGTATATAATCCAAATCTACGTGATTATATATATATATATATATACATACATATATACAACCTCTTCTCTCCCCTTCTCTTCCCTTCCTTTCTCTTCTTTCATCTCAGAATCAATCTACTCCCTGTCCCCTACCCTAAAAAGATCCCTACGCAAGCACCCTACCACCCCCTTTCCCATTACACCATCCCTGCTAATCCACCCAAACTGAAACGTATGGCACGTTGTGGTGAAAAATGGAGCCTGACCACACCCAACAGCTTGATATTAGGTGTCGGGAGCTCACAGTTGTAAGACTATCGTCGGGTTCGATCCGCTAGAAGATTGGGACTGATCATTGGTTGTAGTTTCGAGCAGCAGAAATGGTCAGCCCCAAGGAGTACCAGAATTGCGAAAATCTAGCCCAAAACTACCCTCTGCTCCAGCAAGGCCAAATGAGACTCGAGTACCCCGCGATGGTCAATGGCAGCTATCCTGGCTATGGTACGCCCAGGCCGGCCCGGCATTTGTACAATGACTGCGATAGGACCACTACTGATCTTGCCTATCACGACTACTCGATGCCAATAGTCAAGGTTAAGTGTAAGCAGCGTGGTGGTTGCAGGAGCTCTGGGGCTTGTTTGCGGACTAGAAAATGCGGAGGGCCAACTTCATATGGTTTTAGCCAGGCAAATTATCGTCCAAATCCATCTCCATGTGCACAGCCGCATGACTGCCGGTTTCTGGGAAATTGTGCAATGCTCAATGGGTACCCGTGTTAAAAGTGATTGTGACGGGTTCAACATACGGCGCTTTGATGCTTGCTTGTTTTATGGAATATACCTGTTGGTTCATCGAGATATATTTGATGTTTACATTAAGGGAGCCCCATGCATATGATAGAGCCTTATAAGACGACTCATAATCTAATGAGACCTTTGCAACGTTGAAAGAGATATCGTTTGCAATAAGTTTGGATTATAGCGAGAAATATTGCTTCCTGATGATGAGCGTTTAGTCTACCTCTCCTGCCTCCACCCCGTTCGATGTTCACAGCTTCCACATCCAGACTCCCGCAAGCACAAGTATTCAAGAAGCAAATGTTTCGGAAACTTTTTCACTCACCTCATATCACCAATTAAAGATGCTCAGTTTCTCGGCTCACAGATGGGTCGAGCTGCTGCCTGTCCACCTGTGGGAGGAAGCTTATTTAACTCTGTGCTGTACCATGGTCCAGCGCGTGCGTACTGCGCCCGGAATTCTATCTAGAAATTTCTTAAAGATATATTCCTAAGCTTATATTTTTTCTTATATGCCAGCAAGCGCTGCTCGTTGGGGTTATTAATTTTTTCTATATGGCTAACATTAAAAATGCTGGCGAAAGCAATCGATCCTTGGTATTGAATATTGCGGTAATTTTTGAATCATAATTAAGAAAGAAACATGATTTCGGAAAATGTTCTTGGAGTTTGGCGTATGGTTTACTTTGGGGAATAGGTCTATGCTCGAGATAGCGCTTATGCCTCTTATATATTGGGTTGTTAAATAAAAATAGTTGTTTCTGTTGGTAACCCTCAGGGGTGATTGCAATCAAGTTGAGAATTAATATGTATTATAGATGTAATTTATATTAAATTTAAAGCTAGAAGAGATTGGGAGGGGAGAATTTTTTATATATCCAAAAAGATGCTTCCTGGTAAATCCTATTAATTTACCAGCTATTTCTTATTAATCTTTTATATTTATTTATAAAGCCCAAAAAGGCAATATATAAAATTATTCCCGCATATACCCCGACGTTAACTTATTATACTTTCATAAATATAATTGCTTTTTTATTATTTAAAATATATTCCTATATTAACAAATTTTCTTTTATATTAATAACGCTAAAAATTATTTTTTTCTTTTAATATAAATGGAAATTACGTAAGCTTAAAAATTTTTAAGTTTACGTAATTTAATGCTTAAGCTTTTTATAATAAATTTTATAAATTTTATTAATTTTTTTAATTTTTTATTTTTTTTTTGTTTTATTTATTTTTTTATTCGAATTTGCTATTCGTTAATATTAACAAAGATTTTTAATGCTTTATTAAATAATTTTTTTTATTATAATATTTGCAAAATTATTTTTGCCGTCGATTTATTNNATTTTTATAATTTTTTATTTTTTATAAAATTATTAAAAAATTATAATATTTATTATAAAGCATTTTTTTTTTTATAATTCCTAGCTTAATAAGGCATTTATATAAAAAATAAAAGTTTATGCAAATAATAATTAATATTTAAAGCAAAGCAAATTAATTAATAATAATTTTAAAAATTGTTTTAATAGCAATTTTTATATTTATTTTTTTAATTATTATCGGAGCCACGGGGTTGATTATGCTTTCGACGCGGGGCACAGCTTGCTATTGCAATATGCTCTTTACGTCGGTTGGATAATCTTGTATTCGAAGTAATCTAAGTGGGAGCGGGGCGAGAGATATAGGCAAGATATTGCCGCACGCCACCGCCTCCCAAGCGATCCCGATGATTAGCCGAACCTTATAAGTTAGGCCAACCATACGGGATCACACGTGAGACTAGCTAATATGACTACCAACATTAGCAAAACGAAAAATAAAAATTATAAATTAAAAAAAGAAAATCTTAATTAAATTTTAAACCAAGATACAAAAAGCATAGTAGCACTAATATAACGCGAAGCATATATATTGGATCTTTAACATAAGCAATATAATATTATTAAAAAATAAAAATATTTAAAAATTTAAAATATAAAATAAAATTAAGCATAAATATTTTGGCCTTTTTATAATGCAAGCTATTATAGGTAACAAGGCTTTCGTATATTAATTAGAACTTTCACCAAGCTAAAAAATTTATAATATTATTTATATATTTTTATTTGAATTTTATTACAAACGAGCAAATATTACTTTTTTCCCGCCGACAATTAATAAAGCTAATTTAAAGCAAGAATTTAATATAAAAGCTATTATAAATCACCGATAAAAGAACGGCACGACTATATATAAAATTCGCTAAGTAAGCTATTTGTTTAATAATAATATTTGGGAATTATTCGAACATTTAAAATATGCTTTTAAAAAGCTGCGAAAATATTAAAAAATTATATTAGAAAGCGATTTTACCGCTATTTTATTAATATAATAACAAAATAAATCTTTTGGAAAAAAAAAAATAAAATAAAATTTTTAAAATTAAAATAATTTTAAAAATTAAAATTAGGCTTCGGTTGCAATTCGTAAATTAAAATCGAAAATTAAATTATATAAATTTTTAATAAATTAATATAAGATTTTAAGCTAAAAAATTATAAGCAAGCTTGCAATTATTATTTATAAAACTATAAGCAAAATTATAAATAAAATTTTTTTTTATATTGGAAATATATTATAATATATTAAAAAATAAAAATTGCATAAGTTTTAAATATTTAGTCGAATAGTTTACGTATTATAAATATTATTTTTATTATTTTATTTTTTATATAAATTTTTATAATATATTATATTATATTATGCCATATTATTACTATTATTTTTGCTATTATTTTTTGCTTTAATAAAATTTTAATTAGGCAGAAAAGCATTATTAAATTTTTTATTATTTTTATTATTAATAATAAAAAAAACAAATAAAAAAAAAAAAATTAAATGTGCCCAATTAAATAATGCCCCAAAATTGCTAAAAATAACAAAGAAATAAAAGATTGAAAATAAAATTATTTTATAATCGATTATAATTGCATTTTTATATTAAAATAAGCCAGCCGAGCGCTCGATTTAAATAATAAAATTTGATATGCGAGCAATATTAAAAAAAGCACAATTATTAATCGAATTCTGGAATAAAGCTGCAAAAGCTAATAGCTATATAAAAAATCGCACGGCTACAAAACTTATAATCGAAAATTAAAAAATTTGCCCAATAAAAGCTTTTATTAGCAAAGTTTTATTAATTAATTATATTCGCAAATAAAAAAATAAATACTTTTATTATATTAATAAAAAAGCAATTCCTGCAAAAGAACGCTACGATAAGCTTATTAACCCTGGCAAAATTAAAATATTTATAAATTATTTAAATAATACAATTAAATATTTCAAAATTTATTTTCTAAAACATAAATATATTATATTATTAAGCAAGATTATTATTAAAAAAAGCATAAATAATGGAACGATTAATCTAAAGCTTTGGAATTATATTTTTGGATCGCAAAATATAATAAACGTAGCCCTAAATAAAAAATTAAGAAATAAATCAAAGAAAATAAACGCCTTATTAGAAATAATTAAAATAAAAGCAGAACCAAAACCAATAATAATACAAATTAAAATTTCAATTTTTATTTTATTAATTAATATTCTTATATTTATAAAAAATAATATATTCGATAAAAATACTTTTGCCAAAAATTAATTTAAAAAACCCAAAGCAAGCGAATTATCCAAGCCAATAATTAAGAAAATAATTAAAAAGCTTACTAATTTGCAAAATATTAAAATGCAAAACGAGCTATTTGCGAATTTATAAAACAAAAAATAAAAACAAACTAGTTTATAAACCGAATCCGTTACCAAGAAATCTATGGATAAGATATCAAATATTATAAAATTTTTTTAATATTTTATAAAATTAAATCAAAAAAAATTAAAATTAAATTTAAAAAAGCAAAGCAATATAAAAAAAATTTAAGCAATAATAGCATAGCTTTTAATAAATGAAATTAGCGATTAAAACTTTGATAAATTAAGAATTATTTTAAATAATAGCTTTAAAAAAAACTTTTTTTGCAAAAATTATAGTTGATATTAAAATTTTTCAAATATATAAAAAAGCAATCGAAAGCAATAAGCATGCAAACAAATGACGTAAAGCAATAGCTAAGAAAATATTATTTTTAAGGAATTTTTTAAATAATTTTTGAAAAGCAAAAATTAAAAATATTTATTTAATTTAAAGCATTTATTATTAGATTTAATTTTTTTAATTAGCTTAAAATATTTATTATTAAATTTAATTTTTTTAATTAGCCTCGAACATAACCTATTATAAAGAAAGAGCTATTAAAGCGTGCCAAAAAAACCAGCAAAGCTAAGCCTTTATGTAAAAGCAGCAAAAAAACAAAAAAAAAAAAATTAAAAAAAAGCATAATAATTAATTTAAAATATTATTAAATGTTTGAAGATTAAAAAGCTATTATAAAAAAATAGAACGATAGCATTTTTAATAATAAAATAAAAGTTATAAACAAATTAAAACTTAATATTAAAAATAAAAAAAAAGTTTTTTTCGAAGCTTTGTAAAGAATATATCGAGGCTTTTGCAGTTGCATTTTTTATATTTAATAATAATTTTTTAAACGAATTTTTTTTTAAATTTTTTAAAATAAGCAATATAATTAAGAAAACTTAGCGTTTCAAAAAACCTTAAATTAATAATAAAACAGCCAAATTTTTTTAATAAAAGCTTTAAAAAAATTTTTTAATATCGAGCTAAATTATTTTTTAAAAGTAATTATTAGTTTAATTAAAATTTATTTTTTAATTTTAAATTAATAATGCAAAAAAGCAAAAAAATAGATTAATTAATTAATATTAATAATTTTACGTTCAAATAGCTTTTTAATAATTTTTTTTTTTATAAGCATTTTTAATAAAAAATTAAAAATATATAAGTTTTATTATCGAGCGGCTAAAATAAAAAGCGCTATTTTGCTTAATATATATTATTTTATTATTATGCAAATTATTAAAATAAATTTTTAGTTTTAGATTAATTATGTAAGCAAGCGTTAAGATTACTAAACAGCTTTTATTATAATTTTTACGCTTATATAAATATAAAATAAAAGCTATAAAATAAATATTAAAATTATAAATAATATTTTTTTTAAATTAATTTTTTTGCGCGTTTATAAAAAATATTATTATAAAAAAAAATAACGTTACAATTATGATTTGCTCGTTGGTAACTTAAAAAAAAAGCTTAAATTATATAGCTAAAAATTATTTTAAGCATTAAGAATATAAATAAAAAAACAAAATAATATTTTTTAAAAATTTTAATAATTTTTTTTTTTAAAAATTTTATTAAATTATTTGAAAGCAAGCTTATTAAAATAAAATTAAAAATAAGCAATATTATTATATATTTTTTGAATTTTGCTATCGTTTTTAAAGCCAAAAATATTAGGAAAAAAATATTATTTTTTATTAAATATATTGCTATAAATATTAATAATATATATAAAAATAAAATTAAAGCTTTAGTATATGCAAATGCTTACAAAAAACTGCGTGCTCCAAGCATTCCAAAATTTAAAATAAATAATAATAATAATATATTTAATTTTGAAATAGCTATTAAAATTAAAAGCTTAAAATTTCTTTTGAATTTTTTAATTAATATTAAAAATCTTAATAAAAGCAAAATGCAAATAAATAAAAAAATATAATTAAATAAAAAAACTTAAAATAAAACCAAATATATAAATTAGCAAAAATAAATAAAAATTAAAGCTAAAAAAGCTTTTAGCTATTTTAAAAAATTAGAAATATAAGTTTATTTAAAAAATATTTTATATTTTAAATAAAGCAAAAATGCCAAAATATTTAGGCCGTTTTTTTAGCTTTATAATAAAATTATTAATATTTTATTTAATAAAAAATTATTACTTTTCAATTTATTTAAAACAGCCTTTCGTAATTTCAAAAAAAAAATAAATAATTTGCCTCGAAATTTTTTTGCGAAACGAAAAAAAAAAAAATATAATTAAATTTTTTAAATAATTCGAAATTTAAAAAANATTAAATAAAACTAATTTAATTTAATTTATTTTAATAAACCTGCTTTTTATATATAATTATAATAATATAAAAATTAATTCTAATTGCTTCGAGCTTGCATTTGGAAAAAANANAAANTTTTTATAAAAAATATAATATAATTAAAATATAATTTAAATATAAATATAATTTAAATATAGCTAAATAATTTGCGTAATATTTTTAAATCGAACCCTGCGATGTTTTTTAATAAAAAACAAAAGATTATTAAAGCGATTGCGTTGATAGAACCTAAGCTAAAAATAATATATATTAATATTATACAAACCTACCCTAAGCTGCGATTATATTGAAAAAAATTCTTAAAATAGATTTCTGCTACGATTCTGCGAGAAGATGCAAAGAAGAATTAGGCAGCAAAACAATTTATATAAATATCGCAAAAATAATCAAAAGATTCGTATATCTTTTATTAAAAGCTGTTTGCATTAGCAAATCAAATTGGAAGACCCGTTATTATTAATAATTTTATAATAAAGCTAATAGAACCGCTGTAGATAGAATTAAAAATTATTAAAATATTAAAAAAATATATAATTATCGATAATTTGATAGATAATGTAGCACAAATCTAGGCAATACAAAAATCTGAAAAATGGAAGGCATTAGCCTTGAGCTTTAGCAAACGGAAAATATCAAAGCCTAGCGATAAGCATATATCAAAAAATAATAAAGCCAAGTTTGGTGGAGTGCATGCGAAAAAGATTGCGACTTTTTTAAATATTAGTAAACTATCGAAATCTAAAAAAGAATATTGATAGCGTAATAATTTTTGCTTTAATTATAGCTTTCCAGGCTATTTTGCGATAAAATGCAAATATAAATTTAATAATAAACGCATTTTATTAAAGAATTTGCTTAAAAATAACGATATATCAGAAAAAACCAATATTAAAAAAATTATAACGATCAAAAAGCGAGCCCGAACGCAAGCAATTAAAATAATAAATATTAATTATATTTTAAAGCTTAATAATAATAATTAAAATTTATATTTTAATAAACGTTCAAAAAATTAAATAAATTTTTGCAAATGCCGATATCAAAAGTCCTTTATAAGCTGTCGGCGCTTTTTAATATTATATTTAACTTTGCATTTATGAATTCTTTTTGCTTTTCTGAAAGTTCTACTACAGCTGCATCGTTAATTATTAATACACGCATCGAGTCTTTATAAAAAAACCAAAAACATAATAAAAATCTTATAATCCCAAAAACAAAATACGCATTTTAATCGCTGCCTATAAACTTACAACCTTCTTCTGAATCCCAGATCGACGACTTCAGCATAGCCTTACCCTTTGATACTTAGGGAATAGTTATATACAAGAATCAGAAACGCACAATTCCTATAGGCCTTGATACTTATTTATAAATAGATTTGGTATCTTACAGCTTCGTCAAATTTTTAGGCATAGCAGCATGCCAGAAGACCAAGCATCAGCACGATATCCCTACCTTGGTAAGTATTAAAAAGCTTTAGCCTCGAATTTATAAAATTTATTATTTATATATTTAAATAGCAGACAAGCATTAGAACTTTTTTATATTTATTAAATTCTTTCTTGCAGTTAATCGCAACCTGAAGGATTTATAGGTGCTGCTCGGCAGACCTGCTTTTAAAGCCTTCAAAATAACTCTAATCAATAAGAATAATAAATGAAAGTTTGAACGATTATAAGCATTGATAATAAAAAAAATCTTTATTAAGCGCTTTATTAAAGATTTAACATTATTAGCATAAATAATACAAATATAAATAATGCTAATTTTAAATAATAAAAAGAAATTTTTAATAACTTTAATAACCGACCATATATCGGCTATATTACGAAATTATAAACTTTTTAACCAAGGCCTAGCGATAGCATTATTTTAATATTGTAATATTAATTATAAAATAAAATTAATATTGGGAAAAGAATTATTATATTTAAGAATTTATAACTTATTACCAGGCAAGCTAAAGGTTTTGAAGGAATATATTAATAAAGCATTAAAAAAGAAATAAATTTAATTATTATCGAGCCTAGCCGATATATTTATTCTTTTTATATTAAAAAAGAATAGAAAACTAAGGCTTTATATCAATTATCGAGAACTTAATGTTATTACGATAAAAAATTGGTATTTTTTACTATTAATTAATAAAATGCTAAATCGATTAAATAATATAATTATTTTTTTTAAGCTTAATTTTATTAACGACTTATTACCAATATTAAGAATTAAAAAGAAAAATAAATAAAAAATAGCTTTTTATATTAAATATAATTATTTCAAATATATAATAATGCTTTTCGGCTTTATTAATATATTAGCAATATTTTAAAATTATATTAATTACGCGTTAAAAAGCCTAATAAATAAATGCTATATTATATATTTAAATAATATTTTAATTTTTTTTAAAAATATAAAAAATTATTAATAATATATAAAAATAATAATAAACAAATTATATAACTATAAGCTATACGCGCAACTTAACAAATGCATTTTTTATTAATTTAAAATAAAGTTTTTTAAATTTATTATTAATATAAAAAATATATAAATAAACCAAAATTATATTAAAATTATTCGCAATTAACCTTAGCCTAAAATCTATCGTAATATTCAAATGTTTTTAAGCTTTTGCAATTTTTATAAACGCTTTATTTTTGGATTTTTTCGCATCGCAAAATCTTTGCATTTATTATTAAAAAAAATAAAAAAAAAAAATTAAAAATCTAAATTTATTTATTTATTAAAATAAATAATAAAATAAAATTAAGCATTTCGATAGCTTATCGATGCATTTATATTATAATCTATTCTGCGCTATTACGATTTATCAAAGCTATGCCGCTTAAAAATTAACGTATCAAATTTCGCTTTGGCTAAAATTTTATTTTAAAAGTTTAAAAATAGCTATTGGCATTCTATTGCCTATTATAATAAAAAGTTTAATAATGTTAAAATAAATTATTCTATTTATAATAAAAAAATAATAGCAATTATTTATAGCTTCAAATATTAAAAACATTATTTGCAAAATATAGAATTTATTAAAGTTTAATTAAATTATAAAAATTTAATATGCTTTATAAAACAAATAAATCTTAATAGCAGATAATTAAAGTAGCTTATTTATTTAATGCTATATAATTTTATAATATATTATCGAAAAAATAACTTAAATCCAGCCGATAGATTTTTTAAAAAATTTGATTATAGCAATAATTATATTAATATTTTTATATTAAAACTAATATTTTTAATACAAAATAAAATTACGAGAATATAATTTTTTTTTAAAAAAACAAATATAAAATAATATTTTTATTATAAATAATAATAAAATCGAAGCCCAATTTATAAAATTAAATAAAGCAGCTATTGCTTTATTAAAAGTTTTAATATAGCAAATTATTATTAAAAAATAAGCTCGAAATTTTTTTTATTACAAATAATATAAATATATTAAAAAATAAGAACTCGAATAAGAACTATACAATTCGCCTTATAAGTCTTAATAAAAATTATTAAATAAAAAATAAATCGCTTTATAAAAATGCGCCTATTATAGGCATATCAAGCTAATTTAATTTTAAGTTAGGCTATAATAGCTAGCAAAACAAAGAAAAATTAAATAATATTGAAAAAATAATATTAGCTTTTAAAAATATTATATTTAATAATTTAATAAAGCTATTAGCATAAAGCCAAAAGCTGAATTTAATATATTAGCAAGCTTATAAAATTATAAATAAAATATAAAAATTAAAAGATTGATTTTTCGATCGAAATAAATTAGTTTATTTCAAAATATTAATTTATATGCCGCAGCAAAAAACATTGCGATATTATATTATGAAATTATTTTATAATTATTTTTTTGCAAAATATTAAAAACGCGATAAAATTATTAATTTAATTTAAAAATATTTTATTTAAAAAAGCNTNCGTAATNAAATAGCATAATATATTGCATTATATTTATAATATTAATTTAAAATTATTTATNNTTATAAGCCTTATAAANAGCTGCAGCNTNTTTTTNTATNNATTNNTTTTTTTTAAAATATTTTATTAAATTAAATTATTNNNCTGCCTATATCGCGAATATTATTAAATTAAAAATATAATTTTTATTTTAATTATTATAAATTAATTTATTAAATATNNATTATTTATATTTNTNCGCNATATNTAAAATGCTATACAATTTATATAAATTTTCTTCGAAAAAATCAAATACGCCTTCGGCATTTTGCAATTTATTATAATAAATCGAAATAGCCGCATTATATTAATGTTTTGGAAAAAAATCTGCAAGCATAAAATAATTAAAAAGCGTTTATCGACTGCTTACCATTCGCAGACGAATAGCCAAAGCAAAATTTTAAATAAAATAATTAAAAATTATTTATAAGTTTTTATAACAAAAAATTAAATTATATAAGCATAGCTGCTATTTTTAACATAATTCGCCTATAATAATAGCCGCAATTATGCTATCCAAATTAGCCTTAACCATGCATTATATAGCATTAATTATATTATTAAAATTAAAATTTTTAAAAAAAAAATTTATTAAAATAGCAATAATATAGCTATATTAATAGCAAAAAATTAAATTATTAAATTAGAAAAATTATGCAGCCAGCTTATTATTAAATTTATAGCAGCATAAAAAAAAAATGTTGCATTATTATAATAAACGCTATATAATAATTAATATTAAGATTAACGCTTTAATAAAATTATTTACCCGCAACCTTTGGTTATAAGCAAAAAAATTTGCTTTCCGATAAATCGAGCTTTTTTAAATTTTTAAAAAAAATTGGCTCTTAAGCCTATAAATTTATTTTGCTATTTTAGTACTAATAATTTTATTTTATTTTTTTTATATCGATAATCGAGCCATAGAATTTTCGACAAAACCAGGATAAGTTGCCATTACCCAAATTAAAAAATAAATTAAATTAATAAAAAATTAAAAATATTTAAAATAAATTTAAAATAAATAAAATTATTTATTTTTTAATAAAATAAATAAAATAGCCTTTAAAATATAATATTTGAAAGCCTAAAAAGCATCTTAAAAATGCATCGCTAATATTGCGAGCATAAAAAAAGAAATAACAAAAAAAAAACAGCGAAGGCAATTAAATAAAAAAAAAATTGCTATTATTTTAGCTATTAATATTAGGAATAATACTGCCTTTGATAGCAGCTCGAATAATAATAGAAATAGCTTGGAAAATAACTTAAATAATATTAAATTATTTTAAAATATTTTTATATTAATATTAAATAAAATTTAAAAAATATTAAAAAATATAATAATAATATTAAATTAATTATTTTTTTTTTTTGAGCCGCATAAAAGCATATATAAAAAAGCAGGATTTTTAATAAAATATAAAATTATTTTTTTTTTAGCAAAAAAAATAAATATTTCCAAAAAATTAATTTTTTTTATAAATTTATTTTCCTGCGAAATTTGCGTTATAATATCTATAAAGTTTGGTTATATTTATTTAATTTTTTTTTTTTAGCCCAATATTTTATTCCAAATATTTTTGTATTTTATAAATAATATAAAATTCGGTCGGCGGTTTTAATATGCTTAGGTAATAAATTGTTAAGGAATTAGGAAAATATCGATATTTATATAATATATTAGGCCTAGTTTATATTGCAAAATATATAAGCGAACCAATTTTTAATTCGTAAAGCTTAATATCTTCGTTCGTAGCTTTGCTTTTAAATAAAATTATAATTTTAGTTATATTAGCGGCCATTAAAATATTAGCAGGTTTGCAATTTTCTATATTATATCAAATAAAAATCTTATTAATATAGGCGTCCTGGCACAAAGCAATAATGCCCTTTTTTTTTATTTTTAATAATTTTTATCCTTAAAAAATATTTTGCTTATTCTAAATTTTCTATTTCGAAGCTTTTAAAAAAACTTTTTTTTAAGCTTTTTAATTTTGCCTCGATCTTTGCCTATTATTAGCATATTATTTATATATATAACAATTATAAATCCCATCTTTTTATTAATATAAATATATTAATTATTAATATAAGATTAATATCCTATTTTTTAAAATATAAATACTAATTTTTTTTGCTATAATCGGGATATTTGCTTAAGTTTATATAAAGCTTTTAATAATTTATATATTTATAAAAATATATTTTTAAGCATTTTTTTATTAACTTTCCAATTAGGTAGCATTTTTATATATATATTTAAATTTGCATTTAAGTTTAAAAATATATTAACGATATTTATTTGTTTGATTTTTAGATCGAATAATATTGCTATTGCAATTGTAAGCTTTTATATAACGTTCTTATATATTTCAGCGTAGGTTTAATCGAAATTTTTATTATATTTTTGCCTAAAGTTTTTGATTATTTATTTTGCTTTATATTTTAAAATATTGCTATTTTGGTCTCTCTTGGTTTTTAGTACTAGCTTTCTTAATAGAACCTTAATATTTGGTAAATCAAATTTTTTTTTTTAGTTGCTAGGTTTTTTTATAATTAAAAATTTGATATTTTTTATTAATTGCTTTTTTTTTATTTAGGTTATTTCGAGGTTTGCTTTGCTTTATAAATCGTTAACGGATTATTATATATTAATAATTTCTAATTCGCAAAATAGGCTATCGAAAATATAGTATTATTTTATTAATTTATTAATTAATATATTTTTTTATAAAATTATAAATTTGGAATATAAATTTTGTTTTTGAAATTTTTAGGCCTGCTTTTCGGTCTCGGCTAGGGTTAAATTTTCTTTTTTTTTTTAAGGCATATTTGGTAAATTTTTAATTTTGTCGTTTAAGTTACCCTTTGGCATATTAAACTTTTCCTTAACGTTAATTTCCGGGTTCGATTTTAAACTAAAGCCGATTTCATTACCTAAATTCTAATTATTTTTGGGATCCTGCTAATTATTTTTGTTTTTTTGGTTAGTTATTTTATTTCTGGTTCTAAAAAAAAACCGAAATATTAGCTTTCTTTGGAAATAGCTTGGTAATCAGTTTTTTTTTTATTAAATCGAACGTTAAATAAGCGAATTATTCGGCTTGCCGAGGGTTTTTTCCTAGTAGATATATATATTTGAAATATATATATTTTTTTTATATTTAACAAAAATATTAATTTTAGCGCATTTTTTAATTTTTTAATTTGTTATATAACGTTCTTTCGATATTTAAATATATATTTTATAACCTAATATTTTAAAATAAGCTATTAACGGCTTATTGTTTTGGTTTAGGTAAAATTTATTTATAAAGATTTTAAATAGGGTTTTTTCTTTATATAAAAATATAGCTATTCTGTTTATAATAAGAATTATAATTTCAAATATAATTAGTTACAGAAATATAAAAATATTTATATTAATTATAGCTATCCTAATTTTTTTATAAATAATTTTAATAAAGCGTTCTAAAGTTTCGTTTTGCTTTAAATTATAAAATATAATTAGTTTTATTTTCTGATTTAGCTTTTTTGCCAGCTATATTAGCTTGGTCGGGGAATATTTTTTGCTATTATTTATTTGCTATTTTTTGATGGTTTTTTGATATTAAATTTAAATTATTTTTTAATATTTGATTATAATATTATATACTTTATTTTTTGCTATATAAAAATAAATTTATCGAACCGAAAAATGCTTTTTTTAATAAATATTATAATATATTTTTTTTTTCCAATGCTGAAAAATATAATTATAATAATATTAATATAAATTTTATTAAATATTTTAAAATGTTAAGGTTTAGCTTGCTTTCGTATATGCCGTATTGCTTTTCGTTTTTTTATAAAAATTACAAAGTTTTAGCTTTTTATTTTTTTAATCAAAATATTTTTTATTTTTAAAAATTATTTTTTTAATTATTTTTAATATTTTTCTAATATTTTTAAATTTTAAATTAATCGAAACGCTTATGCCAAAGCCGAATTAAAGTTTTTTTTTTAATATTGGTATAACAGCCGAAAAAAATATATATATAATATATTTTAATAATTATTATTTTTTTATTAAAGCGGAAAAAAAATCATTTTTTAATATCGATTATTAGATTTCTATTAATTTATATTAATTTTTTTTTTTTTTTTTTTTAAAANTTTANTAAGTTTTTTTTGCCGAAAAGCAAAATATTAATTTTTTGTTAATAGCAATTTAATAAGCGATTTCGATAGCGATTTTAATAATAAAATTAAATTGTTTTTTAAATAAATCAAAATATTAGCCAATAATGCTAATATAATATTATTACAAAATCGCTTTCGTTGTCGCGATAATAATATAATTAATTTAATTGGTTTAGCCGCAAAATTTTGAATTAATAATTTTTTTGCCGAGGCATTAATTAATAAAAAAGCAACTAAAAAAAAAAGTTATTAATAATTAAAAATTTTTTTTATTTTATAAAAATAATTTAATTATAATATTACAAAAATTAATAGGTTCGCTTAGCATTTTTATTTTGCAAATTTTATCGTCGAGCGTTATAAGCTTAAATAGTTCGATTTAATTGCTAATTTATTTTGTATTATTTTTTTTTTATATAAATATATTAGAGTTTAGCAATAAATTATAAATAGTTATAATAATTAATTTATTTTTTTAATTAAAAGCTTTTTAAAACTATCGCTATATTTAAAAATTATATATTTTATTTATAGTTTTCTTGGTCGCAACAAAGCGTTAAATAATAATTAAAGCTAAAACATTAAATTATAATATATATAAATAAATATCAAAGATAAAAAGCGTAAATATAAATTTATTTGGTTTTATTATATTATTTATAATTTTAAAAGCTATTTATAACGCTATATTTTTATTAAAATTTAAAAGCTTTTTAAAAATAATTTAATAAACTCGGCGTATAATAATATAATAACGCTTAATTTTTTTAATTAATTAATATGCTTCGATAAATATAGCTTTAATCGAAATTTTTATTATAGCGATAAAATATTTAAAATTTTTGCTAATAAAGCTTTTTTTTATATTATAAATAATAAAATTAAATAATCCAAAATAAATATTAATTTAATACGCGCAAAAATTATCCTATATATATTTAGCTAAAATATTTTTGTTGGTAACCCTCAGGGATGATTGCAATCAAGTTGAGAATCAGTATGTACTATAGATGTAATTTATATTAAATCTAAAACTGGAAGAAATTAAAAGGAAAAAATTTTTTATATATTTAAAAAAATGCTTTTTAATAAATTTTATTAATTTACCAATTATTTCTTGTTAATTTTTTATATTTATTTATAAAGCCCAAAAAAGCAATATATAAAATTATTTCCATATATGCCCCAACGTTAACTTATTATATTCCCATAAATATAATTGCTTTTTTATTATTCGAAATATATTTTTATATTAGCAAATTTTTTTTTTATGCTAATAACGTTAAAAATTACTTTAATATAGGTAAAAATTACGTAAGCTTAAAAATTTTTAAATTTATATAATTTAATACTTAAGTTTTTTATAATAAATTTTATAAATTTCGTTGGTTTTTTTAATTTTTTATTTTTTTTTCGTTTTATTTATTTTTTTATTTAAATTTGCTATTTGTTAATATTAATAAAAATTTCTAATACTTTGTTAAATAATTTTTTTGTTATAGCATTTGCAAAATTATTCTTATCGTTGATTTATTATATTTTTATAATTTTTTATTTTTTATAAAATTGTTAAAAAGCTATAATATTTATTATAAAACATTTTTTTTTTTATAATTCTTAGCTTAACAAAATATTTATATAAAAAATAAAAATTTATATAAATAATAATCGATATTTGAAGCAAGGCAAATTGGTCGATAATAATTTTAAGAATTATTTTAATAATAATTCCCATATTTATTTCTTCGATTATGCTATAGATTTTAAAAGCAAGAATATTTTTAATAATTTTTTTATTTTTTGTTAAATTATAATATATTAAATTTTTTTATAGCGTAAAGTTTTATTTTAATTTTATTTCGTTAGCAAATATAATTAAATATTTAATTTGAAAATTAAGATTTTAATTATTAGCAAACGATCCATTAACGAAAATATAAAGCTTAATTAATTTAAATATTAATAAAATATATTAAAATTTTTAATTTAAATAATTTATTTATTATTAAATTTATTTATTTAACGCTTTAACGTTTTGTATTATAAAGTTTTAATATTGGGCAGCGACGGAAAAATTAAACTAAATTTTTAATTAATATATAAACGCAATATATATTTTACGTGCTCGCTATTTTATATATTAAATTTTAAAATTAAATATTTTATTAATTAATTAAAATTTTTTATTTTGATTTTTTTGCGTAATAATTATAATTTCGTTAATAAAATATATAAAAATATATTTATTAAAAATTAAATTAAAATTATATTAAAACTAATTTTTTGGCTTGGCAACAAATCCCGTTTTTTAAAATTTATTATTTTTTAAAATAATAAATTTTTTTAATTTAAAAAATAACGTATCGTCGGTTTGCATGCCGACTGTGAAGGTGGAGATGATGTAAAAAGCTATGGAATTGCTATGTGCTCGAGGGGCACCTAATATGAATCTATAACTTAGCAAGCTAAGCTAAGCGAAGGGTGCCTAAGGCTATAAATAGTTAGGTAACCATGTTATATAATAAATTAGGAAATTAATAAGAATATATTTCGTAACAATCTTCCCGGGTTAGAAAAATTTAACGTTTCGTCGAAAGCAATATAAATAATATATTTTTTTATATATTTTATTATAAAAAATTATTAAATTTTTTTTATTAATTTTTTCGCGTTAAATAATTGCTTTTCGTTATATTATATATTATATTTCGATTTATAATTTTTTTACCGTACAAAATATCAAATTTATTTTATTAAAGTTTTGCGTTTAAATAAAATGCAATCGATAATAAATAATTTATTATTTTTATTATTATTTTTAATAAATACGAAATCTAAATAATCGGGGCGGGAACATTGATAAGAATTATCGCCCGATATATAAGATTTTAATTATATAATTAAAAATATATCGTGAACGCGCTAATGCTTTGGAATATCGAGGCGGTAAGCAAATTATTCAACTTTTTTAATAATTATAAAAAATTTTACTCGTTGCTAATATAATTTATGCGATATTGCATTAAATATTAAGTAATTTTTTATAAAGCTTAATAAAAATTTTGTTGTTAATATTTAAAAAGATTTATATATGCTTTTAATTATAATAATATTTTATTATTATAAAAGCATTTGCAATAAAGTCGGAAATATTGATTTATAAAATTAAAAATATATAATGCTTTCGTTAATAATAAATTAAATATTAATAAATATAAAATATTATTTAAAATAAAACTTATAATAATTTTATTAAAGGCGCGGCCGATAAATATTAAAAAGAAATTATTAATATAATATTAAAATAAAAATAAATATTTAGGCTATTTGAATATATTAACAAAAATATAAAACAAAAAGCGCAATATAAGCTTAATAATTTAATTAGTGCGTTTTAATTGCTTATTAATTTAAAAATAATAAGCTATATTAAAAATTAATTTTATTTTTAATGCATCAAACATATTTTGCTATAATTTAAAAAAAAAACTAAAGTTTTTTATTTAAAAAAATAATTTTTAAAAATTTTTAATCGAAATTAATAAATTGGAAAATTAATACTAATGCCTATTATAAAGCTTTTTATATTGCATAACCTGCAATTAATGCAATTTTTTTATTAAATTTATAAATAATAAATAACATTATATTTGTTTTCGTAATAAAAAAAATAATAGCAATGCTAAAATAAAATTTATAATAATTATATAAAAAAGTATTAAAAACAAAATAATTAGTTATAATAAATTAAATAATATATATTTTTTNATTTAATATATTTTNNATTANAAGCAATATTTTAGAAAANTTTTTAAATATTNTGCAATGCCGCGAATAAAAAAAATTTCGATAAATTATATTATAAAATTTAGCGAAACTAAAATATTTATTTTAATTATACGCTTCGATAAAAATATTTTTAAGGCAATTTAATAAAATATATAATTGCCTAAAAATTTCATTTTAGAATTTCCAATAAATAAAATTGTTATATAATTTAAATAATAAATTTATAAAATTCGATGCTTTAGCTTTAGCTTTAAAAATTTAAAAAATTTTAAATTATTTAATATTAAAAAAATAATTTTTCGATATTTTGATTTTTAACTTAGGCGCTATAAAAATTAATAAAATAATATATAAATATACTTTAGCCATCGAAGCGTATAAGGCATTAAGTTTACTTATAAAATAAAGCAATAAAACAAAATTATTATAGCAAACTATCGGCAATCGAAACAAAGTATTAAATATAATATTTAATTTGCTTTGGATTTTTAATAGAATTATTTTCAATATTATAAATATTAGATCCAAGCTATATATTATTAATTATAAAATCAAAATAATAAACATTATTTAACCAATTAGCTTTAATATTAAAATTTAATAAATTATAACTAAATATATAATTAT
Organism: Chlorociboria aeruginascens; assembly: GCA_002276475.2. Taxonomy (NCBI): domain Eukaryota; kingdom Fungi; phylum Ascomycota; class Leotiomycetes; order Helotiales; family Chlorociboriaceae; genus Chlorociboria; species Chlorociboria aeruginascens. The sequence continues at coordinate 106,381 of NCSK02000099.1, forward strand.
TTTTGCTTAGCATTATTTGCCACTTCTTGGTCTCTAGCTTTTTAAAGTTAATAAAGATTATTTTTACCTCGGATATATAATAAACTTTAGTTATTAACAAAGAAGTATTATTAGCCCTAATTAATATTAAGCCTTTGCTCTTGACAGCTATTTTAGTCTTATTTGCTATAATAACAAATTTATTATAAATAAGCTTATAATTAATTAATTATTTTTTATCAGGGCAATAATGCTTTGTAGCTTTTGTATCAAATATAAATTCATTAGGATTATTATAACTAAAGCTAGCTATTAACATAATAACTTTAGAGCTTTTATTTTTTGTTTTTTTATCTTTTTCAAGCTTAGCTCTTTTCCTTTGGGCTTAGCCCCTTTTGGATTCTCTGGCCTTAGCTCGGAATATTTAATAAAATATTTTGATTTTAAATGGCTTTTTTTTTTGCAATAGCTATAAGTAGGTTTTTAATTAGCTATTTTAAAAGCTTGCTTTTTATTACTATTCGAATTAAGCTTGGATTTTTCGCTTATAATTTTAGCTATTAGTTGATTTATATTAATAGCTTTTTTAGCTTTAATTTTATTGGTTAATTTTTTATATTTTTTTAAAAAGAATAATTTAAAAAAGCTAGGTAATTTTTTAAATAAGAATTATATTATTAGCAAATTAGGAATTTTTTGCTCTAATTGCTTTAAATAATATATGCTAGCTTAAATTTGGCTAGTATATAAATTTAGATTCTCGAATTTGAAGCTATTAGCTTTTAAGAGCTTATCATAATAACGTCCTACTAGTTCGAAATTATTTTTCCCATAGGTTTTTCTAATAAAATTTTATAAAGCTTTAGAATTTTTTTAATTTTTAAATTTTTCTAAAACTTTAAAGCTAATAATGATCTTGATAATACCTAGGGCTTTAAGAAAACTTTTATTATATTGATTTACAAAATTTATATATTTAATAGCTAGTTTTAAGCTAATAATTTTAGAATCTTTATAATAAAGTTTTTTATTTGGCTTTTTCTTTATTTTGTTAATATAAGATATATGACTATTAATTTTTAGAAACAAAGTAGCTTTATTTAACTATTTAATATAGTTGGATTTGCCTATTAAAAGCTTTTTTTTAAAGGCAATTAAGCTATTGGTAGCTATTAAGCTTTTAATTAATAAAATTTTTTTATAAAAGCAATATAAACAATTAGCTTTTTTAATCTTTTGTATAAAATAAGCTTATTTTACATAATGGCAAAGCAACGGCACTTTGGTATAAAGTATTAGCTATAAAACCTATTTATAATAAGTAACGTAATTATTTTCTTATAATTTCAAAAAGTAATAATTTATAGTTTTGCTATTACTTTGCCTTAGAAACGCAAGCCTTAGGTTTAAATTGCTTTTTATAAGAATTCAAAGCTAATAAATAGCTTAAAAAGCAGCTAGGTTACTTATTAAATAAGTTAAAATAGCTAAAATCAAGCTAAAATAACTCTTAAAGTTTATTTTAGTTTAATAATCGATCTCGGTAACCAATCGAAAGCTAGATAATCGAATTCGAATCTATATAGCTTATATTAACAATAAAGCTATTATAGTATTGCTATCATATAGGGATTTTGGAATGGTTTATAATATGGGAATTGCTTAATAAGCTTAATAATAAAAGTTCGAATTAGAAATTAATTTTAATTTAACTTAAAGATATATAGCTAACCCATAGCTTTTTATATATAATTAAATAAAAGCTTTAAGAACTTTTTATAGCTTATAAAGCAGTATTAATAATATAGCCTTTCAGTACTTTTTATTACTTAGAAATTCTATATTAGTAATATTGCCACTTTGCCACTTTGTTATTTTGCTACTTATATTATCAATTATATAATTACTAATTATAATACTTAATTATATTAGTAATCCAACAATAACATAAATATTTTTGCTTTAATTATGGCTTTTTAAGTTATTTTGCGATAAAATAAAAATATATATTTAATAATAAATGCATTTTATTAAAAAATTTGCCTAAAAATAATAATATATTAAAAAAATTATAATAATTAAAAAACGCGCCCAAATATTTGCAATTAAAATAATAAATATTAATTATATTTTGAAGCCAAATAATAATAATTAAAATTTATATTTTAATAAATATTTAAAAAATTAAATAAATTTTTATATTTATTAATATTAAAAATTTTTTATAAGTTAATTAGAGCTTTTTAATATTATATTTAGCTTTATATTTATAAAAAAAATTTGTTTTTTTGCAAGTTTTGCTATAGCTATATTATTAATTACTAATTTATATATATTAAGTTTTTATAAAAAAACCAAAAATATAATAAAAATTTTATAATTTCAAAAATAAAATAACATATTTTAATCGCTGCTTATAAATTTATAATTTTTTTTAAAATTTTAAATTATTTAAAAAATTAATATATTTTTTTTTTTTTCGCTTTGCAAAAGATTTCGAGGCAAAATTATTAATTTTTTTTTTTAAATTACGAAAAGCTGCTTTAAATAAATTAAAAAGCAATAATTTTTTATTAAATAAAATATTAATAATTTTATTATAAAACTAAAAAAGCGGCTTAAATATTTTGGCATTTTTGTTTTATTTGAAATATAAAATATTTTTTAAATAAACTTGCATTTTTAACTTTTTAAAATAATTAAAAGCTTTTTTAATTTTAATTTTTGCTTATTTTTGCTAATTTATATATTTGGTTTTATTTTAAGCTTTTTTATTTAGTTATGCTTTTTTATTTATTTGCATTTCGCCTTTATTAAAACTTTTAATATTAATTAAAAAATTGTAAGGGATCGTAATAATTAAAAGAGTGAGAAGTTAGAATAATATTAATATATTTATTATAAGCTATCGTTCCACGATAGCTAAAATAAAAGCTATATATTCTTTGTAGGTTACCTAACCCTGCTAAGCAAGCTTAAGCGAAATTATTTAATTCGTTATCTAACTTATTATATAACGTTATATAATTATTTATTGCAATTATTTTTTTTTTAATAAAAATATTTATATTTCATTATGTTTTATTATATATATCCCAATATTTTATTATTAAATTTTTATTAAAAACCTTGCTTTTTTACATATGCTTTTATACGGCTCAAAAAAAAATAATTAATTTAATATTATTATTATATATTTTAATATTTTTCAAATTTTATTTAATATTATTATAAAAATATTTTAAAATAATTCAATATTATCCAAGCTATTTTCCGAGCTATTTTCATTATTATTTAAGCTATTGTTAAAAGCAATATTATTTTTAATATTAATAGCTAAAACAACGGCAATTTTTTTTTTGTTTAATTACTTTCGCTGCTTTTTTTTGCTATTTTTTTTTTTATGCCCGCAATATTAGCGGTGCGTCCTCAAAATGCTTCTCAGGTTTTTAGATATTATATTTTAAAGGCTATTTTATTTATTTTATTAAAAAATAAATAATATTATTTATTTTAAATTTATTATAAATATTTTTAATTTTTTATTGGTTTAATTTATTTTTTAGCTTTGATAATGATAGCTTATCTTGGTTCTATTAAGGGTTTTATAGCTTTAGCATTAATATAAAGAATATAAAATGCAATTATTAATATTAAAATAGCAAAATAAGTTTATAGGCTTGAAAGCTAATTTTTTTATAAACTCGAAAAAATTCGATTTATCGAAAAGCAAGCTTTTTTGCTTGCAACCAAAAATTGCAAATAAATAATTTTATTAAAGTATTAATTTTAATATTAATTATTATATAGCGTTTATTATAATAATACAACATTTTTTTTTTATGCTATTATAAGTTTTATAATAAGCTAATTACATAATTTTTTTTAACTTAATAATTTAATTTTTTGCTATTAATATAATTATATTATTATTATTTTAATAAATTTTTTTTTTTAAAAATTTTAATTTAAATAATATAATTAATATTATATAACGCACAATTAAGGCTAATTTGGGTAATATAGCTGCGGCTATTATTATAAGCAAATTATGCTAAAAATAATAATTATATTTATATAATTTAATTTTTTGTTATAAAAGCTTATAAATAATTTTTAATTATTTTGTTTAAAATTTTGTTTTAATTATTTGTTTGCGAATAATAAATAATTAATAAGCGCTTTTTTAATTATTTTATATTTGCAAATTTTTTTTTTAAAATATTAATATAATACGGCTATTTTAATTTATTATAATAAATTGCGAAATGCCGA